>JAOTRS010000022.1:1622876-1638692 GCA_028565755.1 Dinotopterus cunningtoni
TTATTGAAAATGCAACATTTTATTTTATTTCTGATCAAAAGAACGAAATGAACTAAATGACTCAAAAAAGATTTGTTTATTTTGATGAATGAGTTCAAAGAACCGAGTCACTAAAATGATTCGAATTTCCCATCACTAACCGGCACTGCATCCAGTGGCTGGGCTTTGGGCACTGGGTTGAAATCGAACCCAGGCCTTCCGCATGGCAGATGAGAAACCTGATACTGAGCTACCAATGCCCCATGCCACCCACAATTTGCAATATAATTATGAACAAATTATACTGCAAATCTGATCGGATGAGTCTGGACACTTTAAACATCAGTGCTAAACATCCTGTATCCTACCGTATATGATCATTTTATTTGTTAGCTACAGTACATCAGGCACATGTCTGAAGTCCAAACCTAAAAAAAACAACCTTCACACACACACACACACACACACACACACACACACCAAAAACGTCTCGAGTGAATGAAGAGACCTTGCACTCATGTACAGTCCCTGTCATCCCTCACTTTACAAATCCCCTACTCCGTGTTGACAGGAAGTGATGGATGTCTCCGGCTTTATCTTCCAGGCTGCAATCTGCCCGAGAGGTTCCATGGCAACAGATGAACCTCGTCATATTAATTCCAGTTTCATTTAAGTAGCTCGGCTTAACTTTGTTATCGTGTGCTGCTCTGAGGATCTGTGACTGACTCGATATCATCAAGATGCTACTTTACTCGACACACAAAAAGTCACGGCATAAAAACTGAGCTGTCTTTCTGCGTTTAATCTTCATGCGATGTGGGCTTCGGCAAACTCTGCACCTGTTCTGAGGTCATTTACAAGTTAATGTTCTATTAAATGAGCGCCTTCACTGAAACACACATTAACGTTATCTCTGGCTGTCAGAGACGATCAATACACTAAATACAGTATAAATATAACCTGCCATAATAAAACACACACGATCGCTTCTCTGGTAATTTAGCAGAATTTTACAATTGGATTCTATTTAATTGTGAATCTCTAAAAATGTTAATATTGTGAAAAGATCATTTTCGTAATTGCATTAAAAAGTAAACCTCTGATAGATTCTAGATTCATCTCATGTCTAATAATGTATTTCAACCCTTTTTTTAATTTCGATAACTAAGGCTTATAGCTCATGACAATCAAACATCCAGTATTTCAAAATATTAGAATACTTATCAAGCTCAATCCAATAACAGCGCAGTACAGAAATTCAGAAAAATTATGTTCATTTATGCACTCAAGATTTATTTAGGGCTCTTTTAGCATGAATTATTGCATCAATGTAGCACAGCATGGAGGTGATCAGCACTGCAGAAGCACTACTGAAGACCAGGTTGCTTTGATATCAGCCTTGAGCTCGTCTGTATTGTTGGGTCGGTGTTTCTCATCTTCAGCTCTGTAATACTCCATAGATACAAGCACAATAATATCATGCTCAGCTCACCAGTTAACCAGTTAGTGGTAGTTTTGGTACTGTGGGCGGGTACTATGCCCTGCTGGAAAAGGAAATGAGTATCTACATAAAGCTTGTCAGAAGACGGGAGCAGGAAGTGCTCCAAAACCGCCTGGGAGACGACTATATGGACTTTAGAATTGATAGAACACAGCAGACCAGCACCAGCAGATGACGTTGCACTCTGAATTATCACAGTGTGTAGAAACTTTACACTGGATTTGGATTTTATGCCTCTCCACTATTCCTCCAGGGAGCTTAATTTCCAAATAAAAAGCAAAATGTACTTCTATCTGAAAAAAAGGCCTTTGGACCACTGAGCAACAGTCCAGTTCTTTTTCTTCTTGGCCTAGGTAGGATGCTTCTGGTGTTGTCTCTGGTTCAAGATACTAGGAATGCAACAGTTGTAAAACATTTTCTGAAGATTTTCTGTCTGGTGCAGTCATGGATTTTTCAACCGTTCTTTTACCTTCCAGCAAACCTTTCATGAATATACAGCACTCTGTGAACAGCCAGCCCTCAGTGATGACCTTCTGCGGCCTTTCCTCCTTGTGGAGTGTGTTGATTATTATCTTCTGGCAAGTCAGCAGTATCCCCATGTGTGTACTGAACTATTGAGAGACAAACAGTATTTATACTGTGTGAATAGTAATTTACTCAAACTTGAAATTAAATACTCTAATATTTTAGAATTCAAAGAATTTCCCTCGGGATAAATAAAGTTCCTCTTATCTTATCTTATCTTATCTTATCTTATCTTATCTTATTTTTTATTTCCATGATCTGTAAAGTCGTAATCATCGAAATTAAGCCAAAAAAAGAAAAGGCTTGAAATATTTCATTTTAAGTGTAACGTGCCAAGGCGGCGATGGCACAGGTGCTTGGGCCCAATCATTTTTCTTTGTTTTTTATATAATAAATTAAAGGATGAATGCATCATTTGATACTTGTGAGAAAATAGACATAAATAAGATAGATTGGGAATTACTCAGCAAAAAAAAAAAAAAAGAAAAAGAAAAATATAGTTGCAAAGCAATGATGATTGGCCCCAAGCACCTGAGAGCTTTTTGGGAATGTTAAGACCTCCAAATAGTCCCGCATGCTAGGAAAAAAACATCACAGTATTATGTCACTTAATGTGATGTCACTTAATATGATGTTACTTAGGAAGTCATTAACCACTAAGTTTACAAAAATCCCTTAGGAATTTTGGATCCTCAATGTCTTGTAATCCCATTGGCCCGGTTAGGTGGCAATCGTATACAGTAAATCCCCTAGGAGAAGTATAACAAAATCCATTGGTGCACTTTGTAAACAACCCAAAAATAAGTGTTGATTAGAGCTCATGACCTGCCACATAAGTTGTTCAGCTTAGTGGGAATTAAATATGTACTGGGTTTTGCATGTTTTACGTTAAAGTGTGTATGAGCTATGCAGCAAAATATCGTGTGACAAACCCGTGCCACACCGCTCAGGCATCCTAATGGCAGCAGATTCCATTCTGTGTGCTGATTTTCATGACCTCGAGCATGTTAAGACCCCCCGAAAATCCACGGATACTGGAAAAACTAATCCTCAGAAGAACAATAGGGCCTTTCACATGACATCAGCACTATTAGAGCGCCAGAGCTACTGTATGATGTCACAGTGCTTGGGCCCTAATTAATCTCATAAAAATAACATTACACATTTTATTTCTATCATCTTTCTAGACAGTGTATTGCTGTCATATTAAGTTGTGTGAAACTGAAATTCCGTTCCAGTGAAAATATAGTGCACTTTGTAGTCTATTTTGGGCAGAATTACAGACTGCTTAATTATTTATTTGTTCATTCAGTCATTTAAAAGTGATGTGAGGGAGCGGTCATTTACAGCTTCTACGACATAAGTGAACTTGACTCCAAATACAGCTGGAAAAAAGATCGAAGAAGTTACATGACATTTCTTATTAAATAAAAAATTTCAGTGTTGGAAGATTGCTGTGGTATAAGAGTAATAAGAGAGCAAGTCGTCATCATCATGCCAGCCCACTGATAATTATTTTCCTGTAACAGCATATATATATATATTGATATGTATTTATTATAATTAAATTCAACTGTTAGAAAATGTCCCGATCTCAAACCAGCTTCCTACAAATCAAGCCCTGCACGTGAACCCTTTCTGCCTGAGTCTGTGAGTCGAGTCAGCCTCGTGTCCTTGCTCTGACTCAGGATTAAAGTGCTTCGTGGGCATGTTTGAAGGGATTATAGGGACCAGCAGGACGCCTGAACCACAAACAGATGCTCCTGCATGCTAATGAATGAGATTTGGCATTCATCAACGTAAAGCAATGAGGCGTTTCACGCGCTGCTCATAATTTCCCTGCATCTGCTTTCACGGTTTAACACACGCTTTTAGAAATGTCGCCACATGTCGCTTCTGAGCGTTGTGTTCCACTCATACTGTAAAAAATATACAGTATATATTGTGTTGTTTTTGTGCAAGGCTGAAAACAACAAAGATACAAACGAAAAGAAATAAACATCTGCAACTTCAATTATTACATTTATAATACTAAGGTGACTTTTACAGTATATTCACCAATTTTTTGGAAGGAGTCTCCAGTGCCAACGCTATGTAACAGTTAGATATAAAGCTGTAACTTTTAGATGTTACATTTTCTTTGTCTGAGAAAAGTATAAATAATGGTTGCTATAAAGCAACTGATAACACGTTTCAAGGACAATTAAATATACCTATAAATTAATAAAGAAACATGATTTGTTTTATAGTAAAAACTTGGCAAACTGCTGTGGTGTAAGAGGACTGAAAAGTTCTTTATAGGAAAAAACAAACAATTTCACTGTTAAAGTAACAGTTTCATCACACCATCCTGTCATTCATTAGTTTCATATAACAGCACAACATAAAGGAGTGTTTATTCGTACTGAGCTGTAATCTGTATACGGAATTCCGGCGAGACTGGAAATCTGGTATGTTTAATGGATGTGACAACTCGGTTGTTCTCCATGCACTTCCTCTTTACTGGACAATGAAAATCGTGTCTGAATTGTGGCCGAAATGCTGATTTTAATAAAGCATGGAGCAACTTTGCAAAAAGAAATTAATCACAAACTTTGGACAGTGATGGATTAGAAATGTCCGGGCTGAAAATCCTCCTGGGGTGTTTTATCTGCAGCATCTCGCTTCAGTCAGTCGGTTGGTTGGCATAAACACGGGAGCATAAAGAAAAGTGATGGGCGTTGAATGACAATGAAAACAGAAACTTCACTGAAAAGTGAAACCCTTAGTAAACGAGACACTTCCAGTAACTGCGCCGAGTGCTGAGGACTCACAGGGCATGAAGTCTGAGGTGTTTTTCCAACTAGACCCCAAAACACAAAAGGAACCTGGACTGGTAAATCATCAAATTGTTGAGGGTACCTGAGAGTTCAGCAAAATAAGCACATAACTGGTGGAAAATACTCAAGGAATTTGTCATTTACTCAAGTGTTACTTGAAAGTACACTTACTTCTTAACGACTTATCAACTTACCTTCTTATTTACATACAAAGCAGGATGAAATATTTCCCGAGGTTTTTTCCTTACTAAGATGTTGGTTGTTACTGTTATTGATTCATCTAGCACATAAAACTTAATATCAGTCTTGAATATTCACTATAAGATTCTAAAGAAGTATACTCAAGTTTTGTAATCAAGTTTTGTGGTTAAATTATCTATGTAATTTTGTAATATAGCTGGCTAAATTGACTAGGTAGTTAAGTTTTTAAATTTCTCTAGTTAAACTAGCTAGGTTAGGTAGTTAAGTTTGGTAGGTCTACTATTTTAATTAGCTTGGTAGTTTAGTTTGATAATTTCACTAGTTAAATTAGCTTGTAGTTAAAATTTGGTAAAACAGCTAGTTAAATTATTTATGTAGTTACCTTTTGTAATTTTACTAGTTAAATTGGCTAGGTACTGTAGTTAGGTTTGTTAAATTTGCTAGGTAGTTCCATCCATCCATCCATCCATCCATCCATGAACCTCAGTAGTTCAACTAGGGACTGGTGACCACTGTATTTATTCACATTTTTACAGCCATGGTAGGACCTCCGGTCAACATTCCCACACACAGGCATTTTTGGGAATTTGGGAATGGCATTTAGCCTAATCTGGATGTTCTTGGACTGCGGGAGGAAACCCGCCAAGCATGGGGAGAACATGCAAACTCCATTCACACATTATTCGAGGCAGGAATTGAACCCAGAACCTGGAGGTGCAACTTGGCTAGTTAAACTAGCTAGGTAGTTTTGTTTTGTAATATAGCTATTTATGTTAACTAGCTAGTTATGTATTTGTAATTTAGCCAGTTAAATTAACTAGGTAGATAAGTTTAATAATTTCATTGGTTAAACTAGCTTGGTAGGTCAAGTTTTAGAAGTCAGCCAGTTAAATTAGATAGGAAAGTTTTGCTGCCTTAGCATTAATTAGAAAATGTGGATTAAGCATTAGCTAACTAGCTAGCTAAGCAGTACAGGACATGATGAGTCTGTCGTCAGCTTCGTTTCATCAGCTAAAACTTGACTTTTTACTATTGAATAACTGTGTGTATTTATATGGTAGCTTAGTGATTAGCACTGTCGCCTTGCACCTCCAGGTCTTGGGTTTGACTCCTGTGTCGGGTCTGTGTGCATGGAGTTGCTTGGTGAGTTTTTTCTGGTTTCCTCCCACTGTCCAAAAACATGCAGGTAATGTAATATATAACATAGGTTAATTGGCGTTTCCAAATTGCCTGTAGTGTGTGAACGTATGTTTGAATTTGGACCGAAGGACCTACCACGGTTGTACAAATGGAAATAAATACAATGGTCACCACTGGCCTCAACTATAGAGATTCCTGGATGGAAGGATGGTATATTTATTTATGCATATAAATACTTTTTATTAAGTATGATTTCAGGTAGGACAGTTTAGTACTTTTATTAAAATACAATTTTCTGTTCCAATCCTTGCCACTGATATTATAATGTTGGTTAAGTACAATACATAAGCAATGCCTACATTTTGAACAGTTTAAAATAACCTGTTTGATGCTTACATGACGAACACTATGTAGCTAATGAATTAATTAAAAGTAAAGAATCCTGTAAATAATTTTTTTGCATTAGCTTGATGTTCAGTTTAAAAAGGGATTAACACAGCAAACTGGCTAACAGGTAAATATGAACAGTCGATGTTAGCAAATTAGCTAAACATCCATCATTTGGTTCAAGTATTTGTTTACCTAGGTAGGGGCCGGGATGTACGTGGTGAAGTTTAACACTGCAGTCTTGTGGATTATCCATCTCCAAACACCCACATATAGCTATATTGCCAATTAATTTGTGCTGCTGATTTTTTTTTTACTGTTTCCTGTGCAGTAGAAACAGACAATAAAACTCACATCTTTACTGCAGAATATAACGTTAATGCCATCTGGCCCTGAACGGTGAGCGCAGAGTGAAAGGAGTGCAGCTGATTATCCTCCAAGCATCGTCGTCATTTGTATTCAAGGCCACTGCAGTTCCTGCACACCAACTCTGAGCTGCAAACACCACTTACAGTGGATACTGTTATAAATGTGCTTCATTTCAAATCATGGTCCATAAGAGCTAAACGTCTGAACATGCAGCTGTGTTATACATATTCACTTTTACCCCGACACATCTGGCTTTTGGAGTGCGCTTTGCGCCTGAGACGAGACGCTCCCGCTGTGCTCAAGCAGTTGCGGTTCTTTTAAAATAATGTTACCTAAAGCCGCATTCACATCAAAGAGAAAATGAGGCCATGTTTGTCCCTGACTGCAGCACAAACGAAAAGAGAAGCGAGCAGGTGTCGTGTTTATGAGCAGAAATCGAACACGTTGTGGATCGAGCTGCTTTTATCCCACACTGCTTATGAAATTTCCCATCCCACAACTATCACAAGTTATCTGATATACCACAACAATAATCAACAAAGCTTCTTTTGCTACATATTGTTGTCAGTATTGAAGCTTCTTTAAAGATATATGTTTCAAGTTTGAAAGATTAGCCAACATCAATCCCAGATTTCCACTTAACACATTATGGCATCGAAGGTGTGGTCGAGAATCATCATGGATGGACAGAAGGCAGGTTGTACGAGAAGGAACAGTGTAATAACTCTCACACTTGTGTTTGATTACGTTGAGCTTAATAAATTGTGTCTGTTTTTGCTTCCAGAAAAGAGCTGGTAACCAGAGAACTAGAGAAAAGGAAAATGCCAAGGACTGAGTTAAGAGCGTGTGTGTGTGTGTGTGTGTGTTTGCTTATTAAAAATGCCGAAAAACAGAAAGGAAAGCAGAAAAATAAAAGCTATTGATGACTCACACAGCCTACCTCCAGTTCTTTGATACTGCAGTGAACACAAAACTGTTGGTGGCGCCAAATTCCAGGATCTGAAAAATCTTGGAGTCCTACCCCTTTGTTAATCTCTTTGTCGGGAGGGTCAACTGCTGCCACTGCTGTCAGGTGTGACCCAGATTGATGCCTACCAGTTCCCAATTATGCTCATCTACAGACAAGCTGGGCTACACCAACCTCAAAAGTATGTGGTGTGCTTGACTGAGCAACATCATTAGCATTTCAGCTCGCTGACTTACATCCTGTTAACCTTCACCCAGGAGCTACAAGACCACCGGCAGAGGAGCATGACTCTGAGGAGATCATAGACCTCGTGGTGCTGGAGCAATTCTTCACCAGACTATCACAAGGGCTGGTGGAGTCGGTCTGGGGCATTGCTTTGTGCTAGTGTTTGATCAGGGCACTGCATTCACATCACAAACTGTATAAATTATTGGGTAAAGAATCGATACACATCAGTGTTTACCATCCACGGAGGGAGGGGGCTGGTCGAACGATTTAACCAAACATTTTAAAAAACAATTTGTAAGTCCGTACAGTGATGCGTGGAATTGGACAAAGTGGCTCAAATCAATGTTATTTGCAGTACAAAAGTTTCTTCAAGGATCCAGAGGGTTCCTCACATTAGAATTACTGTCAGGCGCCTTGGACATCATTAGAGAAAACTGGAACGAGGGACCAACAACAAAATCCAATATGTTCAGGACCACAGAGGAGAGCAAATCTCCACACACTGGGGCAATTAACACATAACAATCTGCTAAAGGTGCAAGAACAGCAATCCTGGATGTACAATGGGGCACTCAGCTATGTAAATTCACACCGAGACGCACTCCAGCGCATATCCGGTTTTGTTTAAATGGTGGAGATTTTCCTGCAATTCAGCGAAAATGATGATGGGGCTATAAAACTGAAACACTCACTCACAATCTTCTATACCGCTTTATCCTGTATTCAGGGTCGTGGGGACCCTGCTTAGAGCACGAGGCGGGGTACACCCTGGACAGGGTGCCAATCCATCGCATTGCACACACACATACACTCACTTACATACCCATTCAAACACTACGGGCAATTTGGGAACACCAATTAGCCTGATCTGCATATCTTTGGACTGTGGGAGGAAACCGGAGAACCCGGAGGAAAACCCACCAAGCACGGGGAGAACATGCACACAGAGACGGGAATCGAACCTGGACCCTGAAGGTGTAAGGCGGCAGTGCTAACCTCTACACCACCAAACTGAAACACAAATTTAGAAATACTACATACTACAAGGCCGATTTTTCTACATTTATATAATCTTTCCCATCATTGATTAATTCTTATACTTATAAACTGAGCTATGATGCACGAACACGGCTACCTGAATCTGAGCAAGCTTCAGAGATCGTTAGCAATTATTACTGCTTAAAATTCAGCATGTTTTAAAATAGGTCATTTCCTCTTTTAAGCTGGATCACTGCTTTAGCACACACACACACACACACACACACACACAAACTTTACTTCTTCCCACATCTCTAGGGATATCAGCTACAGAGAAGAATGCAATTATGGAGTTCATTAATCATGGACTGCAGGAAGTGAAACTAGCTGAATGTGATAAACACTGCAGGTGAAGATGTAGACTAAAACTGGAATGCTGATAAAAATAAATAAATAAATAAATAAATAAATAAATAGTTAAAAATCAGTGCATAAATCAGCAACGTGGTATGCTGTATGTTTACATATTTGATCCATCAGGATATATTTGTTATTTATATTGCACACATGGCTTTAGTTACTTTGCATTAGGAAGCTGATAAATTATTATTTTTGCATAGATAATTAAGGAGCAGAGGACCTGGTGTGCTTGTATATATAGGAAAATAATTAATAATGGGTGATAAGTTAAAAGAAAATTACTGTTACTGTTATAAAATTATTTTTTTCTACAAAGGTTACTTACAAATAGCTGTTTTGTGCTCTATGAGGACCTATGGTTCCATACAGAGACTTGAAAAAAGCTATATAGTGCTGCAAGTGGTGTTATACAGTAGATTCGCTATCTTATAGTCAAAAGTTTGTACTCCCCTTTTAATTCTACATATTTTTGTGTAAAAACATAACACAAATCATTTGATCATGGTGGGTGTTAGGACTAGGCAAACTCAACCTTGACAGGTGAATGTTGGTGTAGTGGTTAGCACTGTCGCCTTGCACCTCCGGGGTCCGGGTTCGATTCCCGGCCAGGCTCGATTCCCGTCTCTGTGTGCATGTTCTCCCTGTGCCTGGTGGGTTTCCTCCAGGTACTCTGGTTTCCTCTGGTTTCCTCCCACAGTCCAAAGACTGTAGATTAGGCTAATTGGTGTTCCCAAATTGCCCATAGTGAGTGAATGAGTGTATGTTTGTGTGCCCTGCGATGGATTTGCACCCTGTCCAGGGTGTACCAGACCCTGCCTTGTGCCCTAAGTCTCCTGGGATAGGCTCCAAGCCCCCGCTACCCTGAATACAGGATGAAGCAATATAGACGACGATTAGTAAGTGAGTGAGTTGCAGCCAGGTGCTGCTAATCATCATGCCTTGATTAATTGATCATCAGCAGGTGTGCAGACCTCAATAAAAGCAGAGGATTCAGCAGTTTGCTGGTCTGGAGCATTCAGGTGTGTGTTAACACAATGCCAAGAAGGAAAGACATAAGCAACGGTCTTAGAATGGTTATAGAACCATTTCTAAACAATTTGGTCTTTAATGTTCTATAGATAGAAAGATTCTTCACAGGTCAAGACAGTTGCCAATCTTCACAGGAGTGGACGTGCCAGGACATTCACCAAAAAGGTCAGACTTTGCAATGCTCAGATTTAACAGGCCTCATTGAGCATGTTAAATGTTAAAGTCCATGACGGCACAATTAGAATACGACTGAACAAGTACAGGTTGCCAGGTCGTCGAAATTGGGTCAGGCAACAGGACATTGATCTCCAAGTAAATCTACATCAGAATGGGTGAAAAAATAAAATAATCATGGTTTTGGAATGGCCTGGTCAAACTCCAGACCTTGACTCAGTTGAAATGGTGTGGCAGGACCCCATAAGCGAATGCAAAATTTCTCAACAGCGATGTGAGAGACTGATAAAGTCACAGGGGAAATTAATATGTCGAGTTATTGCTGGTTATATGCCATGGTTATAGCTTGAGAAGGCTATTAAATTGGACTGTTGTCACTGTCCCATTATACAAGCACGGAATCAGTTTATTGACTGGAATACAGTATACGCGACTCTGCTATAATGGGTGGCGATATGCCCGTTGCTGCCACCCTGACCAGCATAAAGATGAATTAAAGAAAGGCTAATTCTTTATTTTTTTTGATACACTGCTAAATAATGGAGAAGACATTTTTCTTCAATTCCTACCATTTAGTGAGACATTTTTCAGAAGAAATTTACAGAAGTAGAAAAATGCTGTTGCACCAGAGCGCTCGTAAAAACACTATAATTCAAGACTTAACTAGAGGAGATTAATCATTATGCCTATATCAAGGAGAGGCACTGCAGTCTCACATTTTCTCTCTCTCTCTCTCTCTCTCTCTCTCTCTCTCTCTCACTTATCCTCGTACTCTTTCATTAGAAAATGTGTTAAGTCCAGCTTATTCTCAGAATTATTGCTTATTATTATTAATTTTAAAAGAGCAAGTGCTTTCGTCAAATCCTCAATAGAGCTCTTCATCATTGAGTCACTAGCAGTGAGTGAGAGACAGACAGAGAGAGAAAAGCACAGCTGTCAATCTTAACCCTTTAAAGCCATGTTTCTACATTTCAAGCTGTTCTTAACATCGCCATTTGGAATTAGTTTTAGTCTTTTAACAAAAAAAAGCATTTAATATTTATACTCAATTGGAGACTTCTTCCATAAATGTTACCATATCGACAATACACATTCCATCCCTTTACATTAGCATCCGCTTTCCATGTCACTGGTGCTCACGCTGGCTATCTATCAAATCCTTTCTCCTTTAGAAATCAATACCAGGTGGACGTGAGCAGATGGACGGCAGCACACCTCGCTGTCGAGTGAAGCAGCCAGCATGACTTCATGCTGCGAGGTGAAGTTTATGCTTAAAGTGGAGGTATGGAATAGGGAGGAACGTCTGTCTAAAGGATGGCAGGTGAAGGACGAATTACAGTTTTTTCCCCGAGAAGCAGCAGCAGGAATTTTAAAAGGTATTTTTTTTCCTCTTTTTCTCTAATACTTTTAAAGGTTGATGGTCTGGAGAAGGTTTCTTTTGATTTGTTTTTCTTTTTCTTTTTTAATAGTGTTCATAGACATAGATATAAAAAGAACTGGACAACCCCTCCGGGTCATCACTCAAAGGTTTTCTGAAGTTCAATTGTGGGAGCACTGGTTGACGCCATCCTGGCAGGAGCTGACTCCACCTACACACACTGGTTAATCCGTAAATGGACAAATGGACAGAATGAATGGAGCCTGGTTGTTGTTTTCATCACACCTACTTGCACCACCGCACAAAAGTTTGGGATCACTTTCTAACTCTACACTGTAAAACAATGCTAAATGCATCCAAAATACACAATAATCTCCTTTGAACAGTTGATGTTGAGATGTATCTGCTACTTCTGCTCTGTATATCCTTCATAATGGCTATAAATGCTACTATGGCTAACATAAAATTATATGCTAATGCATTTGATTGAACTCCGTCATCCATACCCTACATGTCGTCCCGTGTCACGTCCTTCATTTCTAGTGATAAATTAAACTATAACCATTGCAGTTGGCTGGTTAGGTAAAGTGATGGATAGCAGATAACTAGCGGTTTAACACCTGCACTGCAGCTGTCACTCAAATCAGTCACACCCCAATTATGCATAACTTAATTGCTTAATATAATTTTAACTGGGGACCAAAGCTGTTTTTTGTACCAGGCTGTAAGTGTTATTTTTTGTGGTAAATTTGGGCATTTTAACATAGGGGTCCATGGGGATTTACTCACTTTTGAATCCAGGATGTCCTAGTGGACATTTGAGGAACTGCATGTTTTGGCACTTCCACATGGACTTCAATTTTCAGAACCGAAAGCTGCCCTTTGATAGGATCCAAGCACCATTAGTGAGAAGGACCCTTCTGGGTTTGTTTATTTATTTTTCAAACCATTTTAAGGTCTTAGTTATGTAAACAAAACTTGGTACGAAAAATCTGAAATAAGGCCTGCTCTTGTCTTTCTGTCCATGTTTAAAAACAAAGCTGACAAAAGTACAACTCCATTCAATATGAATTAATAGCTATGTGAGCTACAGAAAATTATTATGCAAACAGAAAAATTGCAAACAGCTTGTGTGTTGCTGTTCATTTATCATTTTATACATTTCAATAATTTAAATTGTGTGCATGTATATATTTGTGTGTATTCATGCTTATGAATTTTAGTAATTAAGTACATACAAATTAAGAAATTATTAATTTAAACATGAAATAAACTATTTTCCCCCCTAAACATGCTGGATGGTATTTACTTTATTATGTATTATTATATGCTTAGGTTTACTGACCGATATACATATAGCTTTCTGAGAGTATTATTATTATTATTAGTAGTAGTAGTTCTGAGATTCTTCTTAAATGTTGGATGCTGGTATTAGGAAACAAATTTTGTTCTTTCATTTTTAACATGTTGAATGACAATAATAAACCTAACCTAACCCAATCTATAAACTATAATATTATATACAGTATATCATGGCTAAAGCTATTGCTCATTAAACTAGTCAAGTGTGAGTTGGAATACTGTGTGCATTAATTAGACTCTGTTTACCAAGAAAAGTTTATAAGTGTGTGTGTGTGTGAGAGTGTGTAAAATCCAAACTAACGAGTGTGCTATTAAATAGGTTAAAATAGTCCCAGGCATTAATTTCACTGTAGTGCAGCACACACACACACACACACACACACACAGAAATACGCATACAGTAATATATATGTAAAGCAGGTTATGGCATTCCAGAGAGCTTGTGTGTGTGTGTGTGTGTGAGACGAGTCCTGGTGGAAAGCCTCTCTCTGCAGAGCTAATGGTCTCATCATCAGTAAAGTACTCAGACTGTTAACGCTGCTCTCGTCTTTTTGTTCCCTTTGTGCTGCACATCACCTCTTCCCGCCTCTTCCCACTTCCGCCCTTCAGGACTCCCTCATACTCCTCGTCCTCCTCGTCCTCTTCCCTGCTGAGATTTTCTCAGCTTTGATGTTGTTTTTCTGTCCTCACTCCTCTCCTCTTTACACCTGTCTCTGCTACATTACACTCTCTCAAAGCAGAGATCTGACAGCACTGTCCTCAGGTGCCATGTCTCCTTTTACCTCCAGTGACATGCAATCGAACTCTCCCTCTTTCTCCCTGTGTCTCTCCCGCTCTTCTATGTATTTCTCTCAATGTTTCTCTCTCTCTCTCTCTCTCTCTCTCTCTTATTGTATCTCTCTCTGTATCTTTATCTATGTCTGTCTATGACTGTAAGGCGTTGGTCTACTGAACTGAAGGTCCCAGTTTCACAGTTGGGCTCTTGATCAAGGCCCTTAACCCTCAACTGCTCAGATGAATAATGAGAGAAGATGTAAGTCGCTTTGGATTAAGACATCTGCAAAACGCTGTAAATGTAAAATGCAGAATTTCGGTTTGTGCATCGGTTTCAATGAATCAGTCCGGGAGCATGATGATAGAAAACGTCTGTCCTGTAAAGCTGTCCTGATGGTGAAGAATCCTAATTTCGGAAAATTCTAAAAAAGACAGTGTTCACAGTCCAATACAGCTCTGAGACAATGTTGCATCCATTCAAGCGTGCAGAAAACACCATGTCCTCACCTTGATGTCTTCCCGGGCTACCATTAAACGAGGTCAGCTGACCCTGCTGCATCACTGGGATTCCCCTCGCGATTTGGAGGCGCAGTCTCACTGGAGTATAATGCGGAACAAAAACACCAAACCTGTGTTTTTTTTAAAAATGCTTTACATTGTTTGTTTGTGTCAAGGGTGTATAAGAATCACTTTGTCAGACGTACAAACAAATCCAACTTACAAACATGCTCCTGAAACGGAACTCAGTCGTAAGTCAGGGACTTTATTTTTGGAAAAAAGCTATCTTGCCCTATATAAAAAAGTAATTGCCCCCTAAACCTTATAACTGGTTGTGCCACCATTGCGGCAACAACTCCGACTAAGAGTTTGTGATAACTGGCAATGAGTCTTTCATCTCTCTCTCTCTCACGCTCTCTCTTTCTCTCTTTGTTGAGACGACAACATTACTCTGGTATAAGTAAAAGATAAAATACCCTGCTGTTTAAATTAATGTTTAATTTATTATTAAAGATCACACTTTTCAAGCAGCAGACAGCCACATGTGTTGATGTGTGGAGAGCCTGATCTCAATCCTTATCATCTAACCTCCACAGGTAATTCACACAGAAACATTTTATGCAAATTACTGTGATTTTATTTTCCTAATACATATCTAAGTACTGAGGCTCAGGCTCACACGTGCAGCGTATACTCTATGTGTGACTCAACTCTCTGCTGTACGGGCATTGTCTTCTTCTTCTTCTTCTTCTTCTTCTTTTTCCTCTTTCACAGCAGCGTCTCAGAAGCCTAGCGAGAGATAGACTGTAATTGATGCAATTTTGGGCTCAGGCAATTTTCTCTTGCGCTCAACGCATGATGGCAGAAGGAAAAAAAAAAGAAAGAAAAAGTAATGCCCTTTTCTGGAGCTTGTGCTGACGGCAAAAAGACGAGAAGAACGGCAGGACGACAGCTCGCGTACCTGAGAGAGCGAGCGCTGCGTCGTGCTAATGCGTTCCTGAGCCGAGTGTTAGGTTCACACGCTAGCAACAAAATCAGATTATCTAATCCGATAAGCAGTTTGATTGGGCGGGAAGGCGGGGGTGGG
>JAOTRS010000022.1:1658450-1669004 GCA_028565755.1 Dinotopterus cunningtoni
GTTTTACTAATATGACCCAATATATGTTCAGTGATACTTTAAAAATTATGTTTAAATAGCATTGATTTCTGTATTGTGTTATATTTTTATACTAGTAACTGGTGTTAAGAATTTATCTCTACATTAATGAGCCAATGTATTATGATGTGGGCTGCTGTGGACCAGGAAGTCCAGGGCCACTTTTTGTTCCCAGTCCGCCCCTGCCCAGTGGTGATTTTTCTTTCTGAATCAGTAATGAATGGTGTCTGAATGTGTCTGTCCGTGTGTGTATATTTAATGCGATGTATAAATGTATAAATGTATGCATATTTAGCAGATTCATGACACTGTAATGCTTTAGCTTTATAATTTAGTTGTATGTAATAATATAAGCTGTGAATCAGAAGTAGATGGTTGATATGATTTGATTTGAAAGCCCAAATAATAAAAATTATGAATCGATTCTGGATTGAAAACTGATCCAGAGATTAAATTAACTGACTAGGCCGACAAAAGATCAATTAGGTCGGATAACTGATTAAATGGGACGGCTCTAGTGGTAACGTGCGGTAGCTATAAGTTGATATTCAGTACGACAGCATGATTGTGAGTGATATTGCTTTTGACACAACGGCTGTATAAGCAACAAACTGTTATTGTGTAACATCTCAAACACAACATGGCCAATTTATTTTTATTTTATGTTTTATTTACCTTCCAAAGAGAAAAAAAGAAATAGAAAAGTTCTTCTTGCAACACATTGTGATCATTTTAAGGTCGATTTAAGGTGTTGCACAGAAAAACGTACCGTAAATTGGCTTTTAAATCTGGCCGAGTTCTTCAGTTGGTTATAAACGCTTCTCATCCTCCAAAGAGGATTCCACGTGCATCCTTTCTTACTGAAAACACTATGTTTTATGGTTTTATATGGAACCTTTAAGGAACAGCTAAAGAATGCTTAAGTGCTCTGGGTTTACGAGCTTGCTTGATTTCCATCGTGTACGATACTCTTAGGCCGAGTTCAGACTGCAGTTAAATATATGACTTGTTTCATGAATCTGACTGTCCACACTGTAGTGTTCAGATGGGATTTGGCTCTGTTCAGACTGGCAGCCCAAATCCCAATCGCACATTGTCAGCGCTCTGCATCGGTTGCCGTGGTAACGATGCCGCCGGCTCTCTTGCAGCACGTTACTTCCTAATATATCGCCTTGTTTCTGTTCCCTCTAGCTTTGCGTGTACTGATGCATCTCCGCCATTAAACTTCATCCAGGGACCACTCTCTTCTCCTCTTCCATACTGCGGTTAAGCCAGCTGCTCCTCCAGAAAGCACAGTTAATTTAGATAAATTCAAAGAATTTAAAATTCAAGGGTTTCAAGGGCTTTACATACTTAGCGGTAATAGGAACAGAAAGCAAAAAACAAACAAACTCCATGATCTCGTAAAGCATAGCTACTTAACTTTCTGCAAAATGATCATTTTTATTTCTATCTCCATCTCTTCTATGGTCTTCCTGCTCAAACCAGCTCTGGATGTGGTTCAGATCGGATTTGCAAAAATTAGACTTGATGTGTTTTTTTACTTTATCAATCAGATTTCAGTTGGCGGTCCATGTGTGTGTGTGTGTGTGTGTGTGTGTGTGTGTGTGTGTGTGTGTGTGTGTGTGTGCCTTAAAGGTTCTTCACTGGCTTGTTGGTAAATTAGGGGTTCTTTGCTTCCTAAAAAGTGGTTCTTCTTAAAAACCTTTCTAGGATAAAGAGCTTTAGTGTTCTAGACTGAACCCTAATATTTTTTGGTGTACTGTATCCATAGTGTCTGTAAAAAGGATCTACTATCAGTCTTTTATTGTAGTTTTAGGGGTCTACATAAAACCTTTAAAGGGTTCCACAGAAATTTTGAACATTTATATGTTCAAAATTTCGCTTAATTTAATGGACCTTTTGCAATTTAATCAATCTTTTGTTGGTCGAGTTAATTAATTAAATTAATTCACACTATTTAGCTGAACTTACAATAGGTAAATGTTCTAAAATTGATCAAATTCCTCGAACTGTGGGAGCTCTGGTCATCTCAATTTTGGCAGGAGCTGACTCCGCCTAAACCCTCGTTAATCCATAAATCCGTAATTATGCATAATATTATGATTTTTGTAAGGGAGTTTTAGCTCAGGTGGCTAAGGGTCTAGGTTGTTGGTTTGGGGATCTGAGGGTCCAGGGTTACTGTCCAGACCCCATACTACCCAAGCCTGAATAACTGTTAATATGATGAAGTCTTCTGTAATGAGACATTTACATAAAATGTATGGAAGGTGTGTGTTGTTTTAGTGCTTGCAATATACTTTCATGTACTCCACCTCACTTGGAGGAATCTCGTTTGACCCTTCGGCGCCATCTAGTGCACAGATTTAGCAGGATACAAACTTTCACACCCTTCATAAAGATTTCACTGCACTTTATTTCATTTCTTCCCTCAAACACACTTATGAGACAAATCATGAGCTCATGTTCCTCCGACGAAACATTAGGAAAATTCCTATTGAAGAAAAACACACCAAAAGAAAAAAAAAAAAGCTTTATTACAATCCAGAAATGAAAATTAAATAAAAGTTAGCACGATGATGTCACACAACATGTCTCGGTCGTTTGGAACGGAGTGCATGCAAGAGGTAACAGCAGACATCCTCTTAATAATCGTGTGCCGTATTTACACTCCTAAAAAAACGTTCATGCATGCCATGAGTGGAGGGAGGAGCGACAGACGATGGGCGGGGGAGTCACATGACCGTTGGCCATCGCAGTCAGTGTGCGTTACACGTGTTACAGGAAAACCAGAAGAACCTGCTCGTCTGTCCGCCAATTAGAATGAAAGAAAGACACACCCAAAAATATTACACATCATTTCAAAAGAACAGAATCAACAATGATGCTATTAGAATAATTATGATTGTAGTAATCTGTTAAATCTAGTCGAACAGCCGGGACACGTTGAGAGAGTTTTGCTTTGGAGTAAAGTCCCACACCTAGGGGGTTGAGCTCTTTTAGGGAAATAATCAACAAACAGGTCATTGTGAAGAAGCGAAGTCACTCGAAAGTCTGATGGAAAATTAAAAGTATTAAACATCACGGACGCTGAAGACTGCTTGTATAAATGTTAAAGAATCACACTCTACTAGTGAACGAGGTGTTGCTATAGAAACCGTAACGAGCATCACTCTAACCAATCAGAAGCAAGAACTTGATAGAAACCTGAAATCGTCTTAAAAGAAAAAAACAAAACAAAAAACAAACACACCCTGTTCTTTTGATGTAACACCTCAGTGCTGTGTGACTTGAATGGCATCAAAAAACAAACAAAATAAAAAAATGATTATCGTAATCAGACGAAATGCCATTTTGAAGCTTGCATGGTTTTAAAGAGAGACGCACACGTGTTTTTATGGAAAGCTGAAGAAACTAGTAAGCCACGAGCCCTGAACATGCCGGCTGATCGACACAAATGTGCATTTATTTATTTATTAATTTACTTTTATTCAGTTTTCAGAGTAAACTCAAAGGGAGGAGTGACGACAGCATGCACACGGGCATGACACAGCGTAAGCACGCTCACCAACATTTAGTGCCCTTGGGCGTAAAAGGAGGCTGGGTAAAATGGAAGGGGGTGGAGTTTATCCTCCTACATGACGTAAAGTCTTCGTAGTGTCTCAGGAGTTCCCAATGTTTTTTGTATATATATAGAGAGAGAGAGACTGTTTTATTTAATATCAGTACACACCAAACACTTTGTTCATTAGTGCGCAGGGATGCATGGATACTGAAAGCGTTCTGTCCATCAGTCTGCTCCCCTCCTTAACAACATCCTTGTATTGCTAGCAGGACATGGAAGCAAGAAAAGAAACCAGCGCTGAAGCGACGTTCCTGATTGATTAATGCTAACAAGGTTCCTCACTTTGGCATTAATATTATTAATCATTAACCTACTCGTTAAAATCAGCATCGATGCATCCCTACTGGTGCTGCGCTTGTAACAGAGGATTCATGAAACTAAAAATCTGCGTCCAACACGGAGATAATCAACCAACAGTGCGGCCACGCCGAGAGCCGTCAGGGGAGGTTAAACATCCCGTCGTCGCTCGCGGTCGAGCCGAAGCTCCGGCGAGGTTCCTGCGTCCCGTCTCTAGCGCCCGAGCGTTCGGTCTGTGCCGCTGATCAGTTCTTGTTCGTGTCCCGGGCCGGAAGCTTTTTCACCACGGCATCGTGGTCGACGCTCACGGTGGCCAGGAGTCCGCCCGGGTTCTCCGGCGTCCCCGAATAATCGATCTCCTCTCCTTTCAGCGTGGTCATGTGACCGCCCAGCGCTTTCAGAATGGCGTTTCCGGCGCAGATGTCCCACTTCTTGATGAAGGTCACGTGGACGTACATGTCGGCCTTCTCGTATTCGTCGTCAGATACATCCAGGAGAGCGAGGACCTTGTAACCTGGATGGAGAGATAAAGAGAGAGAGAGACATGAAAGAGAGACAGACACATGGAAAGAGTTATCTATTTATTTCTTGACCAATACAATATCGGGTCAAATCCCAGGAATGTCTAAGTATTGGGATTGGCAAAGCAGGAATAACACATCCTGCGTCATGCTGTCAAAGGAAATTAATCAATCAATGATCGGCAAGGTTATAAGACAGAGTCTGAATGCTCAGAATAATTTAATTCCTTTTACACAACATAAGATTTATTATTATAAAAAAAAAAATTACTTGATATAACTGCCTGTTACTATAGCAACCAGATAGAAGGCATTAACCTGTCTGTTGCAGAAACTCTTTTGACCAATCACATCTCTGTACGACACCATTTTTTCTCAATGAGGAATCCCTGGTTGCCATGACAACCACTGTAAAGGAGTGCATTCTTAACTGTCTTGAATCACTTTTTTTCTTTCTATAGTGTTCGTTTCTCTAATATAATCTTTGCTCTCTGGAAGACATATGACGAAACCGTGCAGCACCTGCGCCCCCTGCTGGTATGACCTCGGTGTTGTTCCCGAACGCCTGCTGAATGAAGCCTTTCACTTTGCCTGCGTGCGAGCGCGACACTATGACCTTGGGGGCGTCCGTGTTGTAGGATTCTCGCGGTGCCACGTTCGCTCCTCCGCCCACCATCGCCCAGGCTGAAGGAGGAGGAGAGAAGAGGAAAAAAAAAAAAAAAAAGCAAGACGGGAGGAACAAAATGTAACAAGGGTTTAAGTGTGACTGATCGCATGACTGTGTTTGCTATTCAGGTTGTTTAAACACACACACACACACACACACACACACACACACACACACACACAAACATCAAGTATACAGACCTGTGAAGCTGGTGAAAGGCTTGTGGATCACACCTACAACTGGTTCCCCGTTCACAGCCACACACACCATGGTCGTAACATACTTGCGCAGGTTTTCTGGAAAAACAAAAAGATATAAAATCCATGACGAAGAAATCACTTTCATGGTTCCTTAATTTTTTTAAGCCTACAAAATGTACTAAAACCAAATAACACACACTTCAACAAATCTATTACAAGCCAGGAAATCGATGGGGCGGAGCTTAAACAAGACTATGTTTATCTAAGACTACGTTTATGGTACCAATCGAATAGACAAGTTTGTGATCAGCAATTAGCATTTACATCAAATTATCAAATTTCAGCATTCCGGCAACACCGGCTTGGATATTTATTGATACACACGCACACACCTGTATACTCCTGTGTGGCGTCGAGTGGGTCGATCCACACCGTCACGCTCTCAGCGGGCACCACCTTCCCCTCTGGGATTTTGCTCAGGACCTCTTTCGGGATGTTGGGCGTCCATACAGTGGCTTCACCGTCCACGGCATCGTGCTCCTCGGAGTTCACCTGAGGAGATAAACCGCCACGGAGCGCGTTAGCAATTCGGGCGTTGAATCATTTTACCGTAACCGCCGCTCTGATGTTGGTGCCAGCTCTCAGGTTTATACAAGTCAAAGAGACTTCAAGCACGGTACGGCGATGAGTCTCTTAGCCACAGTAACATTTTCGACCGTTTTAAAGTAGGCTGTGAAACAAGCGGTATCTAAGTACGAGTTCCCTCGTAATACTGTATCCATGTGCATCCATAAATGTATCAGTATGGGGATGTTTCCTGTAACACTAATAACTATTAATTGTGATAATAATATGGAATATGGACAAGCTGCGGGTTTAATTAAGCTTGATTAAAACACGTTTAATTGTTTAGAGGTCATGACCTTTTCTCGCTCTGTTATCCTGCTGTAGATGTAAAGCACGTGTTTGTACTTTACTTCTGCAGTGTGTCTTCTAAATCATGTACGAATAAATACACAGTTCACACACACACACAGTGAGCTTTGTGCTGTTAAAACACATCTCGAATTACTGAATAAACAAAGGATGCCTGGACAGACTGTGTGTGTGTGTGTGTGTGTGTGTGTGTGTGTGCAGATGTTATAGATTATAGAATGTAGAACCAGGGCGAACACACGGAGCATTTAAGCTTCCTTCAACATTAAGACTAGCACCCGGAGCTACGGTCTGCACGCTTCGGTAACCAAACTGCTCCATTTATTTATTTTTTAAATCATTATTATTGTAAGTATGTTAATCATGACAGGAATGCATTGTTGATGAGACGATGCATCAGAGCTGTTTCTTGCCACACACAATATAACAAAAAACTATGCATATCACGATACTAAATGATTCGTTATAAATGAGGCATCATGGTACACACGTTTATTTACAAATAATAATTGTAAAAAAATATTAATTGCATTTAATTTTAAAAATGCATGATTCAATCACACATGACAAAAATAAAACTGAAAATATATTTCTTATAATTAAATAAAGGAAAAAAAATCTACCCAAATTTTTTTTGGTTTAAATGGCACATTAATTTTTTTTATCTTTTGTTTGGTACAATTTTTACCCAATTCTGCTGCAATTATTAAAAGCATAAAAAAATAAAAATATTTAATTCTTCACATGAGATCTCAGAAAAGTGCATCATGACATAATATATAAAATATTGTGATGAATTAAAATGGCATTGTCCGGCCCTAAATCCTCATTCTGAGACTCCATTGTGCTTGGAGCGTCAGTAGTGTTACACCACTTTTATAGGGAATTAATCAGCCATGGCATGTCGCGGCGTGATCTGATGAGGTGCGGTTTACTCTTATTACAGCAACGGTATTTTAATCATTTCCCTAAAACAGCTCATCTCTTCTAAGTGTTTGCAGTTTCACTATTATGTTTTTTTTTTTTTAAATAAATCTTTAGGGCAACATGTCATCGTGAACTACGTCTAGATAAACCTAAACGAAAACCTACTGACCGTTTTGAAGCGCTAGGACTGGAGACTCCTTCCATAAACCCTTAGTTTAGATCAATCAGATGACATGGAGCGTCAAATCTTTCAAAGTTTTTACTGAAGAAGACGACTTTATCAGTCACGTATACATTACCGGTGAGTGAACAGTGGCAGCTTCGGTGGTTATGATGCTGGAGGTTACAACCCTCCCTGAATTTCTGATTAAGGAAATACTGTTTACCCTTAAAACTCAAGCGGCACTCATAC
Organism: Dinotopterus cunningtoni; assembly: GCA_028565755.1. Lineage (NCBI taxonomy): Eukaryota > Metazoa > Chordata > Actinopteri > Siluriformes > Clariidae > Dinotopterus > Dinotopterus cunningtoni. The sequence continues at coordinate 1,666,054 of JAOTRS010000022.1, forward strand.
AGAATGTGCCAGCAATGACAATTAAAAAAAAACAAAAAAAAACAATTGTGTGTGCTTATTTGGAAGCCTTCCTAGTGTGTGTTAAAGGGGAGGATTCAGACCTCACACTGTGTACTTGGGTACTCGGATACGTCAGGTAGAACAAAAGTTATAATTACTTTCATTAAGGTTAGATTTTTCCACTACGACAATGTGGGAATGACGTTGCGAAAATACAGAACTTTCAAAATACACATATTATTATTATTATTATGCCACAGAAACGACCGAAAACAACATTAAAAACATGTGATCGTGTGATTTGTGCCATTTCTTCGCCTATGTGAGACGTTTTTTTATTTGTATGTGTGTATAGTTGGTTAAAATGAACTAAAATTCAGTTCATCATCCTGTCTAAGAGGATCTGTCACTTTATACTGCACAATCCTGAGCCTTATATACCGTATGTTTATTTTATTAAAAATGCGAAACAGATAACGGCTGAAATGCTCTGGGCTACAAGGCCACAAGCGAAAGTGTTCATACGGCACTGACACTGGAGACTCCTTCCATGGAAAGAGCTGTCACTACAGAAACAGAGAGCAGATGATACAGTAAGTGTTTGATTTAACAGATGATCCAGTGCTACAGTATTGGACCTGATGATCACATCACCTGGATGTAGGGGTAGGTGTTTTTGATCAGGTGGTACATCTTCCTGTGTGAGTTGAGATCCCCCTGGGTCAGCTTCTCCGAGGCTCCCTCCTCGGTTTTGCCCTTGGTTTTTTCCTCCAGAGTGTCCTCCATGCGGATGCGCTTCACCTCCCATCCTCCCTGCACAGACGCCTCAATAGACAAGGCGAGGAGATCCCTCAGGTCCACCGTCTTCTTCTGCCTGAAGGCGGCCAGCCTGTTGGACAGGACCCCGGAGTACAGGTGGTACAGGAGGCCGAGTCCGAGCAGGCAGAACACCGCGACTCCGAGCGGGGACAGCCGGATCCCCATGGGCGCCATAGCAGCAGCACGGAGGGGAGTGGGGGACAAAAACAACCTTCCCAGGTCTTCTTTAAATGTCTAACTGTTTACTGTACTGTTCCATAATATGAACATACATTTAACAAACTCCAAATTCGCACATAATCCGACTTCCGTGTTAAACCGACAGCGACAAATCTTTCCTCCACGTCTACTACAACTACTACTACTACTGATACACAGCGCGCGCTCACTTCCGGGTAGAAAAAGAGGTGCGTTCCGATCGCCCTGAAGTTCCCTACGAAGTACACTACACAGGGTGGTCAGCCATGTTAAGTGTGATTCCAAACCGCAGGAAGAGAAGCTGCACAAGCCAAAGGGAACCGCGAAAGGTGTAGGGAACGAGCGAACAACGGGGAATGAAAAATTTCCCATCAGTCATTGCGTCTCGGCGGAGCTTGAAAAAAAAAAAAAATGGAGGTCGAAAAAGGATATATATCGTTAATATCGACGACATCATGGTGGTAATATGACACAATAATTACGATTTTTATTTAATTAAAAAATCCTTAGTATTATATAAAATAGTAATCTGTATAAAAAAAAAAAAACTCCATACATCTTTTAAATTAATCAAATAATTTATTTACAAGTTATACACGTTTCAATACTAAATGTTTTATAACGGTATCGGTTTTTGTTTTTAATAAAAATTCAACACTGTGAAATTTTCCACAGCAGCAGCGACGGGTATCCGAGGTCCTTTTGTTACCATGGTAACGTACGGAGGAAGTGACGTCTGCACTGGTGACGTTGCAGGGTGTTCCGAACGGTGGAATTTTGTCGAGTGGAAGTGCCCTGCGCACGGAGTAGGGAGTAGGGAGCACTCTGTGAAGTACACTTCGGAATGGAACACAGCTTGAATCCGGATTCATCCAAGTTAAATAACTCAATCCTTTATATGACTCTAGATTCACGAATACCATCTTCATGTACTCGGATCAGTTGAGTCTTGAGTTATCTAACAATAACAACAACAACAACAGATAAATACAAACTGAACATGACAATATTAAGTTGTTCTCAAAAGTTGTTTGCTAGTAACTGTAGGAACAAGTAGCTGTCTGTAGTCCAGGAAACTTTCTGCACATAAGAAACTCAAATACTTATGGAATAACCAAATTAAGAAAATCGTCTGGAAATTGATTTGGACTTATAGTAACAAATCCTGTGTCAATAACAAAGTTAGTGAAATTTACTTAAAAATTATCCCCAAAATGTATCCAACTAACCAGTTTCTCAATAGACTGAAAGCTGATCTCTGTAAATTTTGTTCTTTTTGTGAAATGGATGTGAAGTCTGTTTAGCATTTTCCCCCTTTTATTTTTAGAATGTATATATGTAAATTTTTTTGGATTGATTTTAAATCCTTATTCACTATGCTGAGTGGATCAAAAAACAATAAAAGTAAAATATATGTTATATTTTATTATGATAAAAATAAGAGAAGAGTTTCACAGCGACCCCTGGTGGACTAATTCATTTTTTATTTTTCATTTAATTTTCATTTGCATTTTGACAGAGAACCATTTACTGATACAGTGAAACCTCAGATTGCGAGTAACACGGATTGCGAGTGTTCCGCAAGACGAGCAAAGATTTTTAATAAATTTTGACTTTTAAAACGAACAAGTCTTGGTTTACGAGTACCGAGTATCATGTATCACACATGCGCTTCTTGTTTTGATGCCGAGCGTCACGTGATCATATCTGTGTGCGCGCATCATTGGACACTGTGCCACACACACACACACACACACATAGACCCCTTCTACTTTCGCCTTCACAGACACACACACACTTTCTCTCTGCTCTACACAGAAACACTGCTCTGTCGCGATTCTTTTCAAAGGTAAAGTTCAGGTTAATTAGTTTTATTTTTACTTTACAGCAGTGATTCTGTTAGTGTGTCGCTCAATCGAGTGTCATTAGAGAGA
>JAOTRS010000022.1:1705467-1716651 GCA_028565755.1 Dinotopterus cunningtoni
TGCAGCAGATTTCAATGCAAGACACCCTACGAGACCACCCATCTCCCATGCTACAGTTAGCAAACTGCTAATAACTGTGTTTTCTGTTCAGGTACCAGAAAGACTCACTCTCCCCGAGCTCCAGTGGATGCTCAGTAACAACGAGATCACACCTGTTCAGATGGAAGAAGCCCCTCGCAGCAGGATGGAGCTTGTCAGGAGAGACAACACGGTGACGACCAAACCAGTCAACTGCATGAACTACTTCTGGAAGTCCAGGACAGCATGCTGAGCTCATTTAGAGCATGACGCAGAGCCAGGGGCACCATTTAGACCTTTAATATGCTGCGAATCACTCACTGTTTCCCTCCACTTCAGCGTACACCTCTGAGACAGGCTGACATGCTCGGTCTCTGGCTTCAAGCACGCCAGGACCTTGGTTAATTCTTTTAATTTGAACAGCTTTAGGATTGTAGAACATTCAATACTGGGTGCCGATGTTATCCTGCTCTGAAGCGAGACTGCTTGAAATAAACAATACAGCATCAATAAACAGAGGTGTGTGTATTTGTCTGTGCTAAGTTACAAATTTAGAGCTAATTAGTTTGCACAAAAATACATTTTCCCTTTGTTCACGAGGGTTGCTGCCAAAGCTGCAAGGATGCTTTATGGTGTAGATTTTAAAACATTCAAAAAAAAACCTAAACACTAAAGAATAAATCTTACCAGCAAAATTCATTTACGGCATTTGCTAGACGCCCTTATTCACACCAACTTACATTTATTTATCTCATTACACATCTGAGCCGTCGAGACGTAAGGGCCTTGCTTAAGGACCCAACAGAGGCAACTTGGTGGTCCTGGGGTTTGAACCTTCCGATCAGTCACCCAACACTTTAACTGCTGAGCTAGCCCTTGTCCCAGCCCCAAAATTCAAGGCACAAAAGTACAGTATATTTACAAAATTTGTTATCACAGACTGGCTAATCACACTAGCTTGCTAACTTGCAAGCTAACACTGTATGGTAAATGTTATCTAAACCTAGCCACATAGCTCCCGCTACTTGTATTAGCACAGCATGTACAGGAGTTAGCGATATTGATGGTAGCTATAAGCCAAAGACAGAACACCTGTTGCCTAAATTATACCTGAGGGAGCGTGCAACAAACAAAATGGCGACTTGTCATAAAAACGGTGGGGAAAAGCTAATCAAAGCTACAGCTAATCCGATAATGGGAGCTCATGAGACTGTAGCACACTATAGTATAAAGGGGCTCTTTAAACAGTCTACTGACACAGCTAGCTAGTTTTTAGGAGACTACAAAAGTTATATTTCGTTTAAATATAAAGTAGCTACTCAGCCGCACACAATCCTATACCAAGTCATGTGACATATCTTAATACTAAGAAACAGGTCACCTTAAAACTAAACCACCATCTTTATTTTCATATGAAATATGAAATATGTCTCAAAACTGTTCAGTTCATCTAAAAGACTTTTGGCAAACCAGCTGTTCAACAACACGAGCTGGCGTATGTTTGAGAGCCTTTTGCGAGATAACATCATTGAATAAACCCAAACCATGTCGTCTAAGACGTGACTTACTAAAATAGCTGCCAAGAAGAGCAGACTTTACTTGAAGGATTTAACTATAGCTAAGGAGCTAATCTTTCCATCTCTACTAAATCCATGTGTTTTACATTATTTACAGCATGTGATCCTGATTTATCCAAAATCTTTACATTATTTGCTTTGCTAAATAAGTTAAATACTTTATGTGAATATGGTCAGTTTACTATGGAATTAGATTTCTTAAAAAAAATTATAAAAAAAAAAGACCAAAATTTGTGCTGCACAATTAATTGGGAAAAAAACAAACATAAAAATTGCAATATGAACCTGAAATGTATTACAGGTAAAATACACATAGGTGGCACGGTGGCATAGTGGTTAGCACTGTTGCCCCACACGTCCAGAGTCCGGATTCGTTTCCTGCAGCGGATCTGTGATCATGAAGTTGCATGCATGTTCTCCCTGTGCTTGGCTGGTTTCCTCCAGGTAGTTCGGTTTCCTCCCACAATCCAAAGATGTGCACATCAGACTAATTGGCGCTCCCAAATACAATGGTAATCACAAGTGGCCTCCACGGTCCCTAGCTGGACTTCCTAGATTGATAAATAAATGCATAGTCTAGAAATTATGTAGTTTGTCAATTATTTAAATATTTATGTTTGGTTATATAATTTCATGGTGATAAATATTGCCAAAACATTCTTTTAATGAGACAATTTTTCCTGTATTTGGTGTAAACACTTAGATTACAAAATGCTGCATTTAATACTTAAATGTCTATGATGTCACAATTACAGTATGTCAAAAAAAAACGCAATGTGATTTGCGTTTAGCAAATCATGCAGCCCTAAAATAATTAAACTAAGCTAATTAACTAAAAGTGAATAAAAAGTAATTGCAAAAAAAAAAAAAAAAAAAACACTGAAATGTTTAAAAAGAAGGTTTTTTCTTAATATTTTTTTTCCTGAGAAGCAAAACTGGAATTAGCTTGGAGCCTGGAGGTACAAGGCGTCAGTGCTAACCACTAAGCCACCGTGCTGTCACGCATTTATCAGCCGAGTGTGTGTGAGGGTCTGCAATAATTTTAAATTTATTTTCCATTAATTTATTTTTGCTCAATCTTTTTTTTTCCCCACAAATCTAATTCCACAGTTCACAGGTTCATGTTGCTCAAGTTTTGCCATTCAAGGTTTTTTATTAATTGATAAGTCACTGTCCATGCTGAGCACACACTCATGGATTTCACCTTGACTGATTTGATTCTAGCAGTAATGCACTGGCTGAGCCATCTGGTATTGAAAAGTGGTGTGTCTAAACGAGATTAAAACACGGGCAATTATTATTTTAGATCACGATTGCCAAAAGTATATTCACTCACCCACCCAGGTCACTGAATTCAGGTGTTCCAATCACTTCCATGGTTACAGGTGTAGAAAATCAAGCACCTAGGAGTGCAGACTGATTCTACAGACATTTGTAAAAGACCGGGTTGCTCTCAGGAGCTCAGTGAATTTCAGCGTGGTACCGTGATAGGATGCCACGTGTGCAATAAGTCGTGAAATTTCCTCGCTAATAAATATTACAGTCGACTGTTAGTGGAATTGTTACAAAGTGGAAGTGATTGGGTATGACAGCCACAAAGTGCTAGGCCACGTAAAATCAGAGCGAGGTCAGCGGATGCTAAGACACATAGGCCACAGAGGTCATTGACTTTCTGCAGAATCGATAGCTACAGACCTCCAAACTTCATGTGGCCTTCAGATTAGGTGAAAAACAGTGCGTAGAGAGCTTCATGGAATGGGTTTCCATGGCCGAGCAGCTGCAACCACTGGACTCTAGAGCAGCGGAAGCGTGTTTTCTGGAGAGACGAATCACGCTTCTGTCTGCCAGTCTGATAGACCAATCTGGGTTTGGAGGTTGCCAGGAGAACGGTACTTGTCTGACTGCATTGTGCCAAGTGTTAAGTTGGTGGAGGGTGAGGGATTATGATGTGGGGTTGTTCTTCAGGAGTTGGGCTCAACCCCTTACTTCCAGTGAAAGGAACTCTTAATGCGTCATCATACCAAGACATTTTGGATAATTTCATGCTCCCAACTTTGTGGGAACAGTTTGGGGACGGCCCCTGCCTGTTCCAACATGACTGTGCACCAGTGCACAAAGCAAGGTCCATAAAGACATGGATGAGTGAGTTCGGTGTGGAAGATCTTGACTGTCCTGCATCTCAACCACATAGAACACGTTTGGGATGAATTAGAGCGGAGACTGCGAGCCAGACCTTCTTGTCCAACATCAGTGTCCGACCTCACAAATGCTCTTCTGGGAGAAAGGTCAAAAAAATTCCCATAAACCCACACACCTAAACCTTGCGGAAAGCCTTCACAGAAGAGCTGAAGCTGTTATAGCCCCAAAGGGATATCAGATGCAAAATCAATAGAGATGAACTTTTTTTTTTAATTGCTTTAAAAATACAAAGATTTACAGAAATGAATGAATTAAAACTGCTCAAATTACAACCATGATGAAGACAAGCCTATATTTTTTTTTTCCTTTACAAAGGATCCTCTAGGCACATTGTACACACAGTTCAGAGAAATTAAAAGAAATAAAATTATCTGTACAAGTTTGTACACATTTGAGCGTTGTCAGAACATTTTCATCTTCTCATGAAGTTCTTCTCCAGGGAGGCAGAGGTCCTCTGGATGGAGTGGATGTTCCTCTTCACGCGATCCTCCACCGATGAGGAGGCAGCACTCTCCAGTTTCATGTTACTGCACAGAGAGCACGCATGACATCAGGAATTAACCTTGTATATATTTCATGACATACGTGAGCCGACACACTTGCGCGCACACACACATACACACACTTACTGTATGAACGAGGCGTGACTGCTGTGTTTGGTCCTGCTTTCTCTTTCTTTCTCCTGCTCGTCTTGTCGCTTGTACCTCTGCACGTTGCTCTCCCTCTCCTCCTCTCTCTCCTGGGCGAAGCCCATCATCTCTTTCCTCCTCTTCTCCAGCTCTTCAGCTGTGAGACGCCTGAAAAGGATTTGAAGCTTATGAATTCCCAAATGTTAATGGAAATGATTAATCCCAGATTTATACTATTTGACCACTTTAAATTCAAAATTATCATCTGTGTATTATTCCTTGGACGATCTAGTGGGAAATGCTATAAACAACGACTGGTTTTGTATGTGTTAGTAATGTGAGCGGATTTGTTCACACTGTGTGTATCCGCAAACGCGTCTGTTCACCCGCTTCCAAATAGAAAATATGCTCTATGTGGTGCTAAACACACGTACGAGCTCAGTCTTTATTAAAAAATTTCCACTATTTTCATTGAAAACTCATCCTGATTTTCTAATTAGTTCAAAAAGTGTTTACAAGTGTTTAGAACAGTGAGCCCCAACCACTCGGCCATGGACTATACATATTTGATTTTATTTCCATTTTATCAGAGTGTTTTATTTGTAGTTATTACACATGATTGGTGGGGTTATGACACTAGTTTAGTTACCCCCGAGTCTAAACAACTAAATCATACTGCATATATGTATACACTGTTTGGCCAAAAATAAAAGGTTGCCATTTCAGAAGGGTCAAATTATCAAGCAAAGAAAACATCCAAGGAGATTTTAAATGACTGGAACTGGGTTAGAACAACACACTACACACTATCAAAGCTTGGAAAGATAAGTGCGGAACCGTCAAACTTAAAAAAATAAATAAATCATTAACGGAGATCACGTAAACGCTTGGTGAAGTTGCACAGTAAAAAAAAAAAAATAAAAAATCAACAGTAAAAATCAGAGCTATGTTTAATAGTGAACGTAAGAGTGGCATAATGCGAAGGTTCCATGAGATTAGGACTAAACAGCTGTGTGTCCATAAGGAAACCACTTGTTAGTGAGATTAATCAGAAAAAAAGGCTTCAGTTTGCTAGAGAGCACAAAGATTGGATTTTGGAGCGATGGAAAAAGGTCAGGTGACTCATCTGATGAGTCCAGATTGAGGCTATTCCAGAGCGATGGACGTGTCAGGGTAAGAAGGGAAGCTCATGAAGCGATGCACCCATAATGCATCATGCATAGTGTTATGATCTGTGTGTGTGTGTGTGTGTGTGTGTGTGAGAGATGAGAAACGTACTTGCTGTAATTGGTGGGCTGCGGTCTGTGATAGCGCTCTCTGGGTCTTGACGGGCTCGGTGCTTTAGGTTTGTGTTTGGTGTCTGTGCTATGAGGTGAGCGGTTTCTCTTTTCTTCTCTGGAGCCGAGCGGAGAGCGACTGCGCTCCCTCCTGTGGGTCGACTCTGACCTCCCTGCTAGAAACTACAACATCACAGATAAACTAATTAATCTCCGAATTCCATCACATGACCAGACTGCTGCGTGTGAGTAAGTGAGTGAGTGAGTGAGTGAGTGTATCTGCACACCTGCAGCCCGTAGCCGGATTTCTGATGTGAATGAGAGTTTGAGACGCCGTTTTCTTCTCTTGATCTGATGGCACAAAAAAAAAAAAAAAAGGTAAACAAACAATTTTTTTGTTGTAGAAATAAAGTAATGACGACATTTTAATTACAGCTTCCTCTCTACCTGTGCTTCCTGTCTCCCTCTGCGTCAGAGCTGGAACTCCTGCGCTTGTGCTTCTTGTCCTTTTTCCGTTCCTTATCGTCTCTCTTTTCTTTCTTGTCCTTCTTCCTTTTTTTCTTTTTATCCTTTTCTAAATTTTCACGTAACTACAGGGCAAAAAAAACCCCCGACAAAATATAACAGTGTTACACTTCGTAATCATAAAGATGTCAGCGTGTCCTGAAGGGCTTTTCGAAGGGACTCACCATTTTGCGTATCTCTTTCATTTTAACAGGATTTGTGAGAATGCTTCTCTTCTTCTCTTCCTCACGTTTACTAAAAATGAACAGAAGAATTTTTATTACAATCAAGAATTTTGGTTAAATGTAGAAATGTTTTTTTAGGGACTTGTAGCAGATATGTAGCTCTGGAATATAACCAGGACATGTGACTTTACATGAAAAGGCGGGAAAAAAAAATAAGTAAATAAATATTTAAAGAGCAAAGGTTTTCTCACCGGATATCAAACAGCGGATCTTCTCTTATCTTACAGGCCAGGTCCATGCTGGACATAGAGGTCTCGGTGTTGAAGATGGAACCGGGGAGAAGCCCGGTTTCGGAAGAAGGGCCGCTTTCGGGTTCCTCATACTGCTGAGTGATCTGCTTATCGATGGGACGACCCAGGAGGTACTCCTCACGGGAGATCTGTCCCCCTGGACCCTGATACATCCAGTCCAAGCGCTCATCTTTCTTTCTAAAACACCAAAGTACAAAGTGCATCTAAACAAGAGACTCAGAAAAGGTCACACAAGGTCAGACACAAGGTTTATGAATTAAAAAAAAAAAGTTTCATTAATACATATAATAAACTGTAAAGTTGGCATGTCTGTACAATCCCCTTATATCATAAAAAAACAGACCTTTTTAAAAAATTACTAGTTCATCTCAAAATTCAAAAGATGGTGCTGTACATTTTGTAATACACGCTTATGAGTGTGCAATTGAAATCCATTTTTTTGTTGGAGAAAAAAAGGCATTTAACGCTCGTGATTTTTGATAATGTAACGCCATAAAACCGCGTTTCTCTTTCGCAACTCGGATGCTTCTGCATTCGGTACAGAATCATTTATATTTGAAGTTGATCGGCCGATCACCGGTCAATCAAACTGACATCCAGCCAATCCTGGTCGCTGCTCAAATGACCGAATGCCTAATTATAAACGTAGAAATTGTTTTTTTTTTTTTAATTGGTTTTGGAGTCAGTGTGGCATTAGCTGAATCACTACAAACAAGAATCGTGACTCATAACTGTAGCAATTTTCTTCCCCACCTCTACTCACAGATAATATCAAGTTCAATCTAATTTGCTAACATTTAGGTCCTTAATATTTAATTAGTCCTATAAAAAAACAAAAACACATTTAATTCAATTCAGATATATCGATTTCAGGACGTGATGAGAGTACACACTTGACAGCCCCTGACTCCTGCGCGTATCTCGTGATTTCCTCTCGAGCTCGCTCCGCTTTCAGCTCCTTCTGCAACTCTTCGATCTTCTTTCTTTCTGCTTCATGTTTCTGCTCGGCTTTCCACACCCGCTCGATGTTCTTCAGCGTCTGGGGATGCCAGCTCTTCTTCAAGTTCTACAGAAATAAAAAATAACAATAAAATACATTTTTTTTTTTATAATTTACGAAACGAGGAACTGGGGATTATGAGCTCAGCTTGAACGTAATGCAGATTTATAAATGAGTATAAACTGGAAACTTAGTCCTTTACTCCCCAAGTGCAGACCATTTTAATGTTTTTACATTTCCTGCACAAATTAATAAGAGTCTATGCTAATATCAATGTAGTGACGTCATTAAATCACGAACAAACAACATTATGCAGTGGCTAAAACTGAATATTGAAAAACAGGACTCGTTAATTCTTTTTTTACAGCTTTTTCCAGATTTTTGACCCTGTTTTCCACTTATTAATTATAAAAAATAATAATAACAATAAAATAACGATAACTTAGCATAACCGTATATTAGCCGTTTGCTAGGTTAAATCGAAGGCCAGGCTAAGCTAAAAAGCTTTAGCCAAAAACAATCCCTAAAATGTTGGTATTATTTAGTTAACTTTGGAAAATACGTACAAGATCGCCGCCTCCCATGTTGATCAAGTAAACTGAAGGTCGTTTGACCTAAAATGTGTGTTAAATAAATCAAACGCTAATACTTTTCCTCCTCACACAGTCGCCATGTCTGTTTTGGATCTGAGAACGAAGCTACTTCCGGTCGTAATGCGCATGCGCTGAACAGTAAGCCCATTGAGTCGAATCACTTGATTTGATTCAGCATTGAGAGTCGATTCTTTCAGCCTACTAATGGTTCCCTGTCGGGCAAAAACATAGGGCAAATTTTGTGATCTTATTTATGATCTCTGATAGTTTTATCTTAGTTAAAATATGTCTGAAATTGCTTAAGAAAATCTTTTTTTCCCTTCTAATTACTATAATGCATTATATGAAAAAATAATAAACAAAATCTATATACAGTATGTTAGTAACCCAAAAACACGGTGTAAGGATCTATCGAATGACGGAAACTTTAAAGTACTTTTTGTAAGTCGCTCTGGATAAGAGCGTCTGCCAAATGCCTAAATGTAAATGTTGTTGGTCTTTTGGCTCCTCCTATCGAGGGGTCACCACAGTGGACCATCCATTCCACCCACAACTTGGCACAGGTTTTACGTCGGATGCCCTTCCTGATGCAACCCTCCCATTTTTCCCGGGCTTGGGACCATCTGGGGTTGCAGTGCCGGTCCCAAGCCTGGATAAAATAGGAGGGTTGCATCAGGAAGGGCATCTGCTGGGTTGCAGATGCCCTTCCTGATGTAGGGTTGCAACCCCACTTGTTTGGGCATTGGGTGGAAATCAACCCAGGCCTTCTGCATAGCAGGTGAAAAACATACCACTGAGCCACAAGTGCCCAAAAATTAAATATATAAATATATACAGTATTAAACAAAAATTATGTTTGTTTGTTAGTTTGTTTGTTTTTTGTCCGGTGGGCGGTGTTTGTGGTGTTTGCACAGATAGTTATGTCCCCAGGTTGTTACAGGTGTCCTCACTTAATGTAACCTTAGGCAGCGTTATCATAAACTTTTATGTCATACTGTGAGTGTGTCACAGGCTTTACTCAGTGAACATAGCGGTAGGCAGCGCCATCAGTTTTTAATTCAATTGAATTGACATCGAAATGTCCCCTAAAAAATAACTGTGGGCATGTCACAGGCGTTCCTCACTGGATGAAACAGTAGGCAGTACATACAATAGGAGAGAGCAAGGGTTAGGGTGTAACTGTAGGTGGCAGTGATGCAACTTCAACTAGATTCTGAGTGGTACTGAGAGAAACATGTCAAGAAGATAGACCTTGTGGAAGTACCGGGTAAAGCAGATGAAGAGTTCAAGACACAGAACAAGTCAAGACAATATCAAGGAAGAATGCATTAGACATTTAAAGGAAGGCTGGTCTGCAAAATCAGCATTAAGAGGCAAGATAAGGGAGAATGAGACCTACAGTACAGTTGGTGGTAATGAAAACCTACTAGATTCCAACAACCATTAAACAGCAAAAAAAAAGAGAAGAAGAAGCAGAAGAGAGACAGAATTAAGGGCTGTCTACACACTCCATTCACAGGTAATTGTAGCACGCAGGAGTCGGGTACATCAGGTCAAGCCCATAGTTAAAGGATTTTATAGTAGCCAAAACATGAAAAAGGAGAAAAGAATGTTACAGTACATCAAGCCGAGCTCATAGCTACTGAAACCCCGGATCAGACTGCAGAGCGTCGACAGCACCGGTGCATATGAAAAGGGTTTTCACACGTTTGCTTGTTTAAACTTATTTGACCTTGGTGGCCTCGCACCTCCAGGGTTGAAGGTTTAATTCCTGCCTTAAATGGCATTCCCAAACAAAAGTGTGTACACATTTTTTTGCCTATATTTATTAGATTATATATTCAGGGCAACTAGGGACTGTGGAGGCCAATGGTGACCATTTTATTCCCATTTTACGACTGTGGTAGAACCTTCAATCAACATTCACACACACACACACACTATATGCAAGTTGGAAACCCATCAAGCACAGAGAGAACATGTAAACTCCATGCACACAGACCCAACGCGGGAATCAAACTCAGACCCTGGAGGTGCAAGGCGACACTTTTTTTCTGATTTTAAGTGTAAGATCTCACTGGAGACACAAGCTGGATGACCTGGACGTTCTGAAAGACGTCTTCATGCTAGCATGATTAATCCTTTCATTCTATACCCAAGTCAGTTTTTGCTCCTGTTAAAGGAAAGTGTCAGCAAAACATATTAATTGGTAAAACTTACTCACTCAAGACATAAAGTAACTAATTTTAGAGCTTTTAGAGTTTTAATTATTAAACTCTGGGTGTACAGTATATTTACTTTTTGCATGTTTGCGTAGTTTATTGCTATGAGATTAGCACTGGAGTAGCTTGGGTTTTTTTTTTTATCAGATTGACTAGAAGTCTTAATACAGTTTAGGACTTACAGTAGATGTTTCCTTTCTGTTCTTTTCTGCCTGCTTTTCTACTCGCTTATTGAGTACAAGGTGTACTTTATGCATGGTTTAATTAATCTCTACGTGTACAGTATAACACTTGTTTTTTACATACCCAGCTGAGATATAACAGGTGCCTATAGATGGTAATTATTACCCAAACACAAGTATTTCCCTTAATTCTTTTTGTGATTAGTGATCCAGTGTACAAAGTTAGACCAAGTTGTACAGGGTCATTATTTCGACTATTTTGTGATCAGTAAATGCGTATATTGTTAATTATGGAAGTGCTGGAAGCTTAACGCGCTCCTGGCATGCAGCTAAATAAATCAGACAACTAAAAAATTTTATTTAATGTCATTGAATCATGAATACATTGTTTACATGCGACCGACACTTTTAATTCCAGCCTCTTATTTATTTGTCTTTTCTAGTAAATTTACCCTTCAGTTTTTTCTTTTAGTTTTTTCATGACATT
>JAOTRS010000022.1:1768048-1780025 GCA_028565755.1 Dinotopterus cunningtoni
AGCTTTTTTGTACATATGACCTGTAAAAATGTATAATTGTTGCTTAAAATAAAGCATTCCATGCAAAATTAAGGATCCCCCCCCAAAAAAAATTGAATGCAAAAAAAATCAGTAGTGTCCGTAACCATGTCAAATTCATGTTGCGATAGCTTAACAATTTAGCATTTTAGAATAATACACTTTTTCATGTTTATGTGAAATCTTGATTGGCCAAGTTTCATATGAACGACAGTTAAGATCGTTGAAAAATTTGAATTTTAAAAAAGTTCCGGACACTACAGACATAAAAGGGCATAAAATTGTATTTAGCAAATGTGTTTCTTTTTATCTGATAAAAATATAAATATAAATATAAAAAGCTTCAAGTGTTACTAAAAATGTTGTTACATGATCCTGTCTGAAAATTCACTTTTTTACACTTTTAGCACCAATACCATGTTTTGACCAGTATACATTTTTTTCCTTTTGCGTTCTCTTTGATTCTTGAATTTTCCGTCTCCTTTGTCAGGCTCATAGTAACACAGTCTACTGTACAGTATATATGAATAACATTAAGCTTCTCTAAGCTGTATATTAAATCATCTAAAATACTTACAAAACAAAAGCCAAAATTCCAAGCTGATGTAACAAGAGCAATAAGACCGCTTATTAACCCGGATGCATAAATTTTTATTTAAAAAAAAAAGATTTTTTACAGAAGCCACTTTTTGGAAGAAAAAAAAAAATTATATACTACATTTTGCACCAGAGTTGGTACTGTACAGATTGGAAATCTGAAGGAGCTCGAATATAATGAATGAAACTGAAAGAATCAACTTACTTAATAACAACAAAAAAATGATGACAATTAAGAATATTTAGTGTGTGCCCTTTGGTGCTGTCAGTTTCAGCTCACTGTGAGCCTTGCCTTTTATGGAGTTCTATGGGCGGAACTCAGATATTGTTAATGTAAAATCAAACATGCTTGGGAGTTTAGTAGCAAATCTTTGAACACATGCAAATAAGTATAATCCAAAAAATATATATACTGTAACAAAACTGTTTATAATGCAGTTTATATCCAGTTTTAATCAATTAAAACTCTACCAAACAAGTCGTATTGCAAGTTGTATAATACACAGATTTGTTTCTTTGCTAAACAGCATGAGGTAACAGATAAAGTGGTGTGTGTTTGTGTGTGTTGATTTTAAACGCTGACTGTATGACTTAATTCACCACTGTAGGGGATTCGCATGCGTTATCAGATGATTTAATTCAGCCTCTGGAACAGTGTGGGTTTAATGCTCAGGGATGCGCCGGGTGCTTTTCCTTGCACAACATCCTTACAGTGTTTGTCTTTTCATAGTTTTGCTGAATTAACTATTTTTAGACCTGAAACAATAATAATAATAATAATTTTTGTTTTTAAAGCCGTAGTAATTTCTGGGCATGTCAGTAAGAGAAAGGCTGCTTGTGTTTGCAGGCCGTGCTGATGCATAGCGCTTTATTCGTCTCACCCTAAAAAAAAGTGGACAGCAAGCACTTTCATACTAAAGCACCGGCGTAAAGCTGCGAACATCTCTCCCTGGAAATAAACGCTCCAGCCTGGGGATCTAAATTCCTCCCAGACCTGGTAAACTTTATGATAAACGAGAAGCCGTAGCGATAGCGTCATCAAGAAGGCGCTAGTTTTTTGATGATCTCCTCGTTTGCAGAACTTAAATCGTTCTCTGACGGATCGAGAGGCGTTTCCAGTCTGCTGCTGCTGCTGCTGCTACTGCAATGAACCATGCGATGAAGCCTGCAGTCCAGATCCACTCACTCACTTAACTCACTCACTGACTCAGTCCGACAGTCCAAACTCTCCCAACACAGATAAAACAAATGCTAATAACTCAGAATGAAGTGCCTTACCGACTCCTTTCTCCATGTGGCAGCTTGTTTTTGCAGATCAAACGAGGAAGACGTGGCGTGTCCGAGCAGCTGGATGCAGCAGAAGCGCTATCGATGCACAAACGAGAGAGTGAGAGAGAGGCAGAGTTTTTTATTCCACACTACACAGGCGGGGGGAGAAGAAGAGGAACAGAGGAAGGGAGGGAGGGAGGGAGGGAGAGAGAGAGGGTGGGGGGTTCATCTGGTGCAGTTGAGGATGAAGTTTCCTCCGGTTTCTGTAAGATGCTGCTGCGGTGACGTCTAATAGGTGGAGTTGGAGACGGAGCCTTACACTCTGGGGAGATACACACACAGCCTGTGTAAGCAACCTGAACACACCCGCACACACAGATGGACGGATTAAGCAGATCCAAGATTTAAGGTAGTGTTTAAAAAGGGACACTTCATCCTGAAGCCTTGATATGATCACATGATGATCAGAATTGACTTCTTTCATGGACATGCTGGCATGTTTTTACTTCCTACAGCACATTACCCACAATGCTTTTCAACTACCTGATGATAATGATGATGATGATGATGAGGTCCAGTGGGATTTAGCTGTTGCTTTGTCTCGCTTTCTGAACCCCTTAACCTGTACAGTACACTCTGCACAAACGGATCAGCCTGCAATGCTTCGAATCGTTGATAATCTTCATCTTGTTCATCGCTAACTAGCCAAACCGATCCAAAGCACAACTTTGTTGCTGAGCTGGACTACAATTTTGGACTTTGAGTCCAGTTCGACCAAAATACGATATCAGTGCTAAAAAGTGTCTCACCCGGGTGAAAAAGTGAATTTTCAGACAGGATCCTGTAACGCCATTTTTCATAATACTTAATTCTTCCTATCTCCCGATCTAGCTTAATTTTTTTGTAAATACACATACACATTTATATTTTTACCAGATAAAACGAAACACATTTGCTAAATACAATTTCAGGCCCTTTTATGTTTTAGTGTCCGCAATTTTTTTTTATTTAAATCTTCAATGATCTTAACTGTCATTCAGATGAATTTCTGCCAATTTAGATTTCACATGAAAAGACATAAAGCTGAAAAAGTGTATTATTCTAAAATGCAAAATTGTTAAGATATTGCAACATCAATTCGACATGGTTACAGACACTACAGACTTTTTTGCTTTTTACGCTTTCAATTTAAGCAACACTTTTTACAGGTTATATTCTTTTAGAAGCTTACACCATAATTTGCATTTTAAACTAATATTGTTTAAAGTGAGACGGTATAATGCTGAAAAATGGCCATTTTTGGGGCCACATATAAAATTATCTCTCCAAAACTGCTAAAGTTAGCAACCAGAAATTTTTAGGGAAGCGAGATTGGTCACTTCTATGTTGCATAAACTTCAGAAGTAGCTACTTTGGCATAAATGTTCTATATTTTATATGTATAACATTAAAAAAGCAGTTTATCGCCGCTCTTATGACTGTTGATGGGGAGTTGACCAGCGGGGAGACTGACTTTCCAGTTTAGCGCACCTATCCTGCGTAAAGTTGTTGGTGTTTCAAAATTCCAGCTTAATGTTAAATGTGTTCATTCATTGTAAACATAGATTTTCATACACTCATCTAAACGATTAGAATCAGCCATGACCCAATAAGAAGCAGCCAAGACCCAATAAGGAGACTTCAGGCATGAGGCGGGGTAAAGCCTGGACGGGGTGGCAATTCATCACAGGGCACACATTCACAAATCACACACTACAGGCAATTTGGAAACAACAGTTAGCCTAATCTGCATGTCTTTGGACTGCGGGAGGAAACCAGAGAACCTGGAGGAAACCCACTAAGCACGGGGAGAACATGCAAACTCCATGCTCACAGACTCAGAGGCGGGAATCGAACCCTTGGGCATGGAGGAACAAGGCTACAGCGCTAACCACTACACCGTCGTACTGGTTAAAAGTTTGTACACACCTTCTAATTCAATGTTATTTTTTTTAGTGATTTATTTTCTACATTATAGAACAATACTGGATTTTGTTAAAGCTATGAAATAACACGGATTTTAATTAACTACAAAAACAACAACAGCAGCAACAGTCAGTTGGTATCTTAGGACATGAAGGTCAGCTGTTCTGGAACAGTTCTTGTAAGATCAGTATTGTGTCAAGTGTGTTTGTAAAACCCATGAAGCACCATGATGAAACTGTCTCTCATGAAGACCTCCCCAGGCAAGCAAGACCAAAACTGACTTCTCCTGCAGAGGAGAAGTTCATTTAGAGTCACCAGCCTCAGAAATCACCAATATGAAGCTTTACAGAGCAGAAGTAGCAGATACATCTCAATATCAACTGTTCAGAGGAGATTATTGTGTGTTTTTTTTATAATGTAGAGAGAAATATAATTCAGGAAAGACCATGGATTTAGAAGGTGTGTCCAAACGTTTGACTGGTAGCGTATGTATTATTTCAGGTGACCCAACATAACCAACGTAACTAATATAACCGCCCTAGCAATTACAATGTCCTTCTATGATGTCATCAACGACAAAGTGCTTATAGGGAAGCCTTGCCGGTGTGTGTTAATGGGGAAGCTTCAGACATCCAACTGTGTATTTTGGTTTTTGGTTATGTCAGGTAGAACAAAAGTTATAATTACTTTTATAAAGGGTACATTTTACCACTACAGGAATATGGGAATGATGTCGCAGAAATGTTAAACTTTTAAAATGAGCAGATTATTATTATTGGTTTTATTAGTAGTAGTAGTATTATTGGTCATAGAAACAATAGAAAACAACAAAAAAATCACGAGGCCGTGTTAGTTTTTTTTGGATATTAATTCAAATCTTTTGCTCAGTCATGTTTGTACAGTTGGTTAAAATGAACTAAAATTCAGTCCATCATATTGCCTATTATGTGCTGAAAAAAAGGATACGTCAATCTATACTGCACAATCCTGAGCCCTGTATTGGTGTTTCGATATTGAGTTGTAATTTAAATATAATCTCTTCGCTTGGTTCCTCTTCCAATCCAGTTGGTCGCACGCTCCCTACAGAGCAATGGCTTCCTGCTACATGCTCATCAATTCTGATAATCTGCAAGTCGGTTTGAAGGAGGAACACAATAAAACGTGTTATCCAGCAGCCTCATCGATCAACGTCAGAAATAGCAGATGCAGCAGTGTGCAGTATACGGCGGCCGGAATAACGGGCTTGCGTTACACCGGCGGTTTGAGAAAAGAACCAAACACCGCTATAAGATCGCCGTGTGCTGAAATTAAACGTCCGAGGCCCTTCCGAATGTAAAGAGACACCGGAGAGGATTTTAAAGCAACCTCGGTGACTCGTTAAAGGAACATAAGAACAATTGTGTTTACAAGGTCCTGACCAGCGCTTGTGGTTCTGTGCAGCAATAGAAGGAGACGTGAACACGACAGATTATTTTCCTGAAAGGACACATCTGTATTTATTTTATATTAATTCAGGGGACAAAGATTCACATTTCGCCCTCAAAGTATTAAATTATAGAACCATTAAAATAGTATTTGAATATAGATGCTTAAATTTTAAAGAGATTAAAGATTTTAGAACAACTATAGATGTTGCTTTTACGGTACGTAATGTGCGAGTCTGTGCTTTTTTAGCACACACTCCCATTTTTCTGACATAATGGGGACCGAATGTCCCCACAAGGATAGAACTTGTTTGCAATCTGATAGGTTTGACCTTATGGGGACATTTTCCTGGTCTGCATAAGAAGAACAGCTTTTTACAGACTTCCAGCTTTTATCTATGAGCTAAGAGTGTTTCTTTTAGCTACTGAGAAGGTTAAGATAAGGGAAGCATTAAACACTGCTCTGTTAATAATTATGATGTCAATGCAAGGTCCTCACAAGGAGAATTAGACAAATATGTGTGTGTCAGTGCGTCCGTATGTGTGAATAAAGCAGTATTATAGTCAGCAATATGACATCACAAAAGATGCTGATTCAGCAAGTGTACGGAACACACAGAGTGTTTGGTTAAAACAATACTACGGTGTCATGAAATCTCTTGCGGATATACTGTAAATGTGTGTGTGTGTGCGTGCGTATGAGAGAGAGAGGAAGAAAGAATACAAAGCATTTGCATTATTTTATGCCCCCGTAAGCAGGTTTTATTACCTTTCCAGATTTGTACACCAATGCACAGTGAAACCGACGCAAAAATCAAAAAACTCCTCCCCCTCAAAAAAAAAAGCACATTATAATATTAAGTTCGATGACAAGCACATAAGTAAGTGATCTCGATAAAATGAGAGATATTAATAAATAAAAGATAAAGATGTGAAAATTATTCCAAATGACCCAGAATTAAAAACAGAGTTGAGGATAAAAGTGTTAAGATGCTTGGTCCCATAATAATGCATCAATGCTAATTCTAATGCTGTAATGCTCTTTTTCTTTTACAGGTGAATATTAACAGGAAATGTATTAAAAGGTGGTTAAAAAAGCTACATTGCAAAACCTATTGTTAGTTGTGTTACTATAGTGTAAGGGCTTCTTGGACTATAGGGCTGGACTAGTTTCCATCACTAGCTGTCATTCAAATGTTGCAAGCAGTAGCGGCTCATCCGTAGGAGAAGGTCAGGGCAAAGCCAACAAATATTAATCTCAAATGTTAAGTTTACGTTTTATACTTGATACTTTTAAAATTCATTGAATCAGGTCTTTTGAGTGAGCAACATTTTAAAAGAGACTGCCACTAAAAGACGCAAGCTGACGCCATTTGGCTCCGATTAGTTATTGTCTCACCTAGTGGTCATAATGGGAACTGCAACAAATGCTAATAGTGGCCCACTGAGGAAAGACTCACGCTGCCCCATGTAGCAGTCAGGCCAGTTAAAGACAGCATTGCCAGATTTATACAAGCATCGACGGGACCTGTTAAAGACGGGTTGCCAAGTTAGAGCAAACATAGACATGTCAGTTAAAGACAGCGTTGCCAGGTTTGCACAAAAAAAATAAACGCTTGTTAAAAGACAGAGTTTCCACATTTGCGCAAAAATTAACTGGACAGTTAAAAACTGCATTGCCAGATTTATGTTAAAACTACTTGAACAGAAAAAGACAGGGTTGTGGGGTGATGGGACTAGTAAATAGGGTTTAAACTGAAAGGAAGATGAGGGACACCAAGACCAGCAGGTGGCGGTAATGCAACATGGTGGACGCCAACCACCAGGAAACACGAAGAAGAAGGCTGGTTGCCAATTTTTTTTTGCAAAATAAGCTGGTCAGTTAAAGACAGGTTTGCCAGAATTGAGCAAATATTGACAGAGCAGTTAAAGAAGGTTGCCAGGATTGCTCAAAACAGCCAGGAGAGATAAAGATTGGGTTTTCAGGTGGGGAAAAAAAACTGCCAGGATAATAAGCCATGATAATTAAGCGCAGGGTTGCCAGAATTGGGTAAAAATAGAAAAGCCAAAGGCAGGGTTGCCAGGTTTGTGCAAAAATAGACAAGACAGTTAAATGCAGGGTGGCCAAAGTTTGCTTAAAAACAACCAGGACGGGTAAAGACAGGGTTGCCAGGTTTTTTTAAATACTATATATTGCAAAGATTGTAAAACCGACAGGGGAATGTTGGTGAGAATAATGATCATACATCAAAAACGCGTTTGCAGTCACGCTGGTGATCTTGTTTTACCATGCAAAGGCTGAGAACCGTCAATGCTTCAGCGTTGCTTTCAGGGATTTTGTGTTTTTTTTTTATGTTGAGTTTGAAAGTTTGCTGAAAGACATTAAAAGTGGGCTACTAGGCAGTATGCTGGATGACTATGCCTTATTAACTCTTAATTGCAAATTAGGGGGATACTCTTACAATTCACTAGATAGTCTATAGCAAATCAAATGTGACAGCATTTTGTTCAAGTCTATATTTTTAATGAAGCTTTACCCCTCCAACACCCATCATCACGAGCTGCTGCAGGTTGCCAGAAAGTGCAGGTTCTAGTCAATTTTGTGCAAAATTAAAAGATATTTTGTTCACAACATCAAAAAAAAACACATTCATATACAGTGGTTTGTGATACAATACTGGCGAACTAGAATTCTCTTGGAGCTCTGTCGTAGTTCAGATGTCCTCTTCGAATCGCCCTCTTTTGGATGAATGATGCATTTCTTTATGAATGATGCATGTTTTAATTGATTACAAAAGTCACTGGTGGCAATTTCAAAAAGTGAAATGATTTTGTTTTAATGACATTTCTGACATTTTTGATAGCAGCGATGCTTGGAGATCTTGAACAGCAGACAAATATTAAAGTTGCATTCTTTTGACCCGAAAAAGAAAAACAGATGCAGCTTGTACAAAAGCCTTTTGCTGTAATTGTACTTTTCATTAATTGCACTTAAAGATGTATTCTGAGTGGTTTCCATTAGCCAGATATAAAAAAAAAAAACATTTTTGGCCTTTTTGGACGTACTATCATTTCGAAACAAGATTTTTTTTTTTTGGATATTGTTCAATCATCCATTAAAGAAACACAAAGATTGAACATGATAGAAAGCATATGAAAGACTAGCCAGGAAACACAGGAAATAGTTTTGTTATTCGGTATTCGTTAGTCCCTAGATGCTGCAGCAATTTCTTGCCTGAATATGGCAAAAAACTAAACAAAAAGTTTCATATACAATGCAGTAGGCTGTGCACAGCACTTTTGCATGTCCGAGTACACCTCAGAAAAAAATTACTAAGAGAAGGCGTTAGGATGCTGCTTAGACCCCAGTTTCAGTCCACATTCCTCCCAGAGAACATTCTCCACTACCACACCGGACAGAAGATCTCTGTGCGAATCCACTGGTAGCACAAAAGAGTTCCCTGGTTCTTAAAAGAACTTATCATCGATGCGGAAGTGTGGTCTTGAGACATCATCTGGGTTGATGAACACCGAGATGGACTTGCCTGGGTTCTCTGTGACCAGCTGCTGGAGTTTTTTGGCTAGCCGGTCGTCGGGTTGTTGGTGCTCAGAAGAAGTGGTGTCGTTCTGCGGAGAAGGCAGGCCGGAGGAACTCCCACGCCTCTGCATTTCTTGCGTCAAGCGGTTGGCACTCTTGGCTTGCTCGATAGTCGCGCGAAGGTGTTCAGCTGGGTCGGAGCGCACCAGGGCAAGTTTGCGGGCGTGAAACATCGCTGTCTCGTCGCACAGGTGCTCCAGCATGTTGCACTGCGGAATGAAATAATTGGGGCAGCTTTTGTTGACGAGGCAGTGCTGCAGGTCGTCGATGAGACCCAGCAAAAAGTGGGCAGCAAAGTCTTCTTGCGCCAAGTAGTTTGCTGGAAGGCGGTCACAGGCCCATAGCATTATGCTGCGCAAGTGGTAGGGGCCAACGGCCATGGGCTGAGCGAGCATCTTCACAATAATAGCTTTACACGCTTGGTATGCTTGCATTAAGCCTGGTGAGATACACTTTTTTAGCTGAACCTCACTCCGGGCGAAGGATAACCGCCATTCATTTTCCCTACGACCTGAAACCGAGCAAGCTGGAAGCAAGTAGAAACCACTTATGACCTCCTCCTCTGTGATCTTCCCGTCCCAGAAGTGGTTTTCCATCAACCAGCTTTGAGCAACCGCAGGCCAGCCTTTGAATGACACCACTGGTACAATGTCATAAAGCATACGGCTGCTGCCCACCCCGAGGATCATCGAGAGAAGCGTGCTGTGACGCTCCACCCGTTCCACCCTCGGCATCCCCCGCTGCGGCTTGCGCTGCACCTCGGCCAGCACCAGCGCCACCGCTTCCTGAAACCAGTCAGCCACCAGCGTGGGTGAGAAGAAGTAGTTAGTGGTGCCGTTTATGTGGTCCGCCATCATGCAGCAGTCCCTCCAGCGCGTAATGGTGCCTTCGTCAAATAACCGCAGGCTGAGCCAGGAGTGACCCAGTGCCGAGTGCCGCATGTCCAGCGTGACGGGCTGGTTGCGGTCATGCAACTTCAGCGCAGGGACGAGCAACGTGAAGGCCATGTCATAATCTGAGCCACGGTTATACGCCCCCAGTTCATCCAGATCCATGTCCACAACACCGTCGCGAACTCCACCCGACAAAAGCAGGTACTCGTTAGCAACGGGCAACTTCTGGTCAAGCTTCTGCACCATGCCTGGGAGTGGTTTTGATAGGGGAAGAGAAAAGACAAGAATTTAAAAGTTAACAAGGGTGTACTTCAAACAAAACCCTGCACAGTTTCAAATACACTATGGACGAGAATCAGCAGTCACCACCTGACACGATAGGATGACGATACCTTGGTGCTGATTCGACTAAAACTGCGATTCTATCCAAGATCCCCATTCGATATTACATTTTTCCCTGATTTTGTGACAATTCTGAAGCGTTAAAAAAAAATGTTTCATGCGTAACTAAATGTAGCCTGTTCCTTATAGTATTACTCTTCTCACTTAAAAGTCAAGCGCAGCGTTTAAACAATACAAACTAACATCGATATAAGGTTTTAAACATTCAACTAAGCGGCACA
This sequence comes from Dinotopterus cunningtoni, assembly GCA_028565755.1. Classification (NCBI taxonomy): domain Eukaryota; kingdom Metazoa; phylum Chordata; class Actinopteri; order Siluriformes; family Clariidae; genus Dinotopterus; species Dinotopterus cunningtoni. The sequence continues at coordinate 1,778,436 of JAOTRS010000022.1, forward strand.
TTTCTCTGTTATCTGCCATAATTATTATTTCTAAACAAACTTGGCAAATAATTCACTCCTACCACATAGAATGAATATGTGTAAATAGTTCAGAGTGCGCCACCTGTAGGATTTTAATAAAACAGCAATGTTTACCTCCTTAAATGCCTCCAGAGTCTCAAAACTTAACATGACAGTGCGCGCACAGGTTGAGTGATTGCGAGTGTGCAGTCGTGTGCGGCTCTCAGGGTTTTAACTAGTGCTTGCAGTGTTTTTTTTTTAGAATGGTGTAAGCGTGTGTAATGGTGGGTTTGAGATTAATTCGCTCAGAGTTTGGAGAAAAACACAGGTCATAGGTTTTTTTTGGGGGGGGGTCTCAAATTTCTCCCTAATTTGGCCGTATTCAATTCCTCCTCGTCACTAGGGCTCTTCTACCACGTGACGCCATCCGAGCTGCGTGAACAAGCATCTTTTCGAACTGCTTGCTTACGCACCGTTTGGGGCGGCGCAACACACTCAGAGGACAGTGCTATCCGCTCCCTCCACTTGCGTGATTAATGTGCCGTGATTAATGTGAGAGCACTGGTACCTCTCATCCCTTCCCTTTGAGAGAGCTCGGCCAATCAGCTCTTTAGAGACCTCCGGCTGCGAGAGGTTACAGCATCACCCAGGAATCAAAGGGCGCACTTTACCACTTCGGCACTCGGAGGCCCAGGTCAGAGGATTTTAACACGCAAGATTTTTGATAATATAACACCATAAAAATGCATTTCTGTTGCAGCCCTTCGAAACCTTCTGCGCTCTGTACAGAATCGTTTATACTGTATATCTGAGGCTGATCACCGGTCACGGCCAATCAATCAAACTGAAAACCAGCCAATTCTGGGCACTGACCGATCGACCGCTTCATCTCTATTATAAATGTAAAAACAGTTTTAAAAAATATCTATTTTGGAGTCTGAGTGCCGATACGTGAATCACAACTGAATCGATTTTTTTTCCCACCCTATCTCTAATATATACTTATTAATCCACCCGTATACACTGCGAGTTCTACCGCCATGCTGCATAAAGCGCTCACTTTCTCTTCGCATCTGTTTCCCAGAGAATCAATACAAGGACCTGAAAGAGAACACCAATGCCGGGAAAATGCAGCCAATCGATACGGAAGGAACCTATAGTCCTCTATGGTTGTCTGCCAAGGAAAGGGCGTGGATCCAAGCATGTACAGCATTGATAAGTGTACACTAGATCACTAGATACTTATTGATGAATAGAGTTATTTGTACACACAAATGTAAATGTAGAGTTTAACATAATTACACACGCCTAAGGGACCTTTGTTCACGTTCATCCTGAACGGCTTTCAAACCCCTGTACTCGGCAGGACATACTCCACAGGGACGGATTCGAATATCAGATGAGACTTTTTGCGAGACAAAGACCTTGGAGTTCACTAACAGTGATACAGTCTATTAAAAGACGACGTATTCTATTACTAGAGTCCTTTTCCATTTCTGATCTCTGTCCTTTAACTTTCACATCAGTGTGCGAGAAGAAAACTAAATGGCAGGTAACGTAACGTTGCAGTATTGTCTAGTGGACAGTGGG
>JAOTRS010000022.1:1843831-1872039 GCA_028565755.1 Dinotopterus cunningtoni
TGTTTTTATTTGTAGAATTACAGAAATCTGTATGTTTACTGATTTTTTTTTTTCCAAAAAAATATATTCATGAAAAAAGAGATCAATGTACAAATTGTACAAATTCAATTTTAAAATTCTGCGATTTAAAGGTTTTACGAATTGCATCTTATTTTCACACACTTGTCGTACTTTACAGAATTCTGCATGTCTATTGGTCTAAAAAACATAATACTGTTCTGCAGAGTTTTATAAATACTGTTCTTCTCACTGTTCTTATATGAGGTGCTAAGAAACGATCGAAAGAAGTTACAAGGCGCGCATTCAATTCAGTTTTATTTGTATAGCGCTTTTAACAGTGTTCATTGTCGCAAAGCAGCTTGACAGTCAAAGGAAAATTATAGAAATGCGTATGAAACAAAATGATCAGATTGTCATCTCGTGCATCGTTAACATTTTGTTCTTAAGATGTTCAGGTTGTTACTTAGTTTTTTTTTAATCAAAAACTGTCTGTCAAGATTTTACCATTTCCTGCTGCATAAAATCAGCTCAACCAGTTTTGTGAAATTGAATTAAGAGAACTGTGTATTTTTATTAATATAATGAACTTAACTGCGTTACTAATCAGTTCCTTACGCTTATAGTCGATAACAGATAACCCTAAAGTGGCTAGTTTTCGGTTAAATAAGTTATTTATTTGGCCCGAAGGCTTCCTCTGCCTGTGTCCAATACTAAAACAGTAAATATTTCCTCTATGTTCTGGCACACTGGAAGGTACCGTCATGTGAATTATAACACCAGGATGGAAACTATCTTCTGATTAGAGAGAACATCTTTTCTCATATCAACCTTGCAAAATCAGAATTATTTGTACTTTTTCTTTGTCAAATGATGTGAAATACCCGTGCATGACTTACAGAAACCACAGCTGCTTTTATTTTAAACACAAACTCACTTGCTTTTGTGGCATCTTTCATGGCTTTTGCTATGCATTAAAATAAATGTGTAATATTTTACACCTAGGTTTTTTTCCAGAAAAAGATTGTAGTTCTTATTTTTCCCTTTATTCTTTGCCCTGATATTGATGATGGATATCAGATTTTCTTTTTCACCAATTCCATTTATGATCATATTTAACTCTAATATACTATATACAGTATAATACCACAGTGCCATAAGGAACAGAACTTTTTTATTTATTTATTAAGATATGATTAATTTATGAACGAGTTTTAAAGGCAGGTTTAGTCTTATTACAAACGTTTGGGTTTATCTACATCCTCTGTCTCTCACACACACACACACACACACACACACACATTTGCACTTTACTAGTGCCAGCCTAGCAACTTGCTCTGTACCTGCATATTTAATACCATGAACGTGTGTGTGCTGTTTAACTGAGTAACATTTAAGGTTTAACTGGTTTGTATTTGTTGCTCTTCAGGTCACGGAGCAGATGTCAAGTGTGTCGACTGGCATCCCACTAAAGGCCTGGTGGTCTCGGGCAGCAAAGACAGCCAGCAGCCCATCAAGTTCTGGGATCCAAAAACTGGCCAGAGTCTGGCAACATTGTGAGTTTTTGGCGAGAACATGCAAACTTCACACACACAGACCCCAAGGCGGGATTCGAACCCTCTGCCCTAGGGATGCAATGGCACCCAGTCGTACAGTTCAGCTTTACATCATTGTGTCGAGTTCTGAGTGAAATGATTGAAAGCGGTACTGAGTGTCGGACAGTCTTAGGCTGTCAGTCAAGAACACTGTTTAGAATATTAGGCCACGCCCAGACAGTATGACTTCCACATCATAACAGAAATTACAAAAAAGATATATAATAATTGTTTGCCTATATTCATTACTATTTTTTTGCTTCAAGTATAAACATGTAATTTGTTGAAGTCTCTCCTAAAAACATGTAAACATGTGGGAATGTGCTTCAGCATTTGGGCTACTAATCAGAAGTTTGTAGGTTCAAATCCCCAGCATGTCCGAGCTGTCACCGGTTAAGATTCCACCAAATGAGAACGGATGAATAATAAATAATAAGCAAACATCTCTCTCATGCAGTTAACTTTGACTTGGCATCATCTCGTTTCTCAGACACGCCCATAAAAACACAGTGATGGAAGTGAAGTGGAACCTGAACGGGAACTGGCTGCTGACGGCGTCGCGTGACCATTTATGCAAACTCTTCGATATCCGCAACCTGAAAGAAGAGCTGCAGGTGTTCAGGGGCCACAAAAAGGAGGCGACAGGTGATTTAAAAAAAAAAACACACAGAGGCGTGTCATGTTTGTGTGTGTGTGTGCACTATTTGACCTTGTTCGTGGTGTGTGTTCGTAGCTGTCGCCTGGCACCCAATCCATGAGGGTCTTTTTGCTAGCGGAGGCTCTGATGGATCTCTGCTGTTCTGGAACGCAGGGTACGAGCTTGCTAGCTAGTTTACACACACACACATCTCATTACACATCTGAGAGTAGAAGTAATATTTATAGTGTGTTATCCACAGGGTGGAGAAGGAGGTCGGCGGAATGGAGATGGCCCATGAGGGTATGATCTGGAGCTTGGCCTGGCATCCTCTTGGCCACATTTTGTGCTCGGGGTCTAACGACCACACCAGGTACGTGATATTTAATAATCTAGTGTATATGTGGAGTATATCAGTGCAGCATCAGGATAAACCAGAATAACTGCGGAATGATCTAATTATAAATGACACCTATAGCAGGTTTGTAATTAAATCTGTAAAATGTTAGGATGGAAAAAATAATAAATATAAAGTATTGTGTGGTGGAACAAAAGTATCATGTTTGATGTCATATAAAAAAATAATAATTTCATCGCCTCCAGCAAATTCTGGACCCGGAATCGACCCGGAGACAAGATGCGCGACCGGTACAACCTGAATCTCCTACCAGGAATGTCGGAGGACGGAGTCGAGTACGGTGAGTGAGTGAGAATCACAGAGACAGCGAGTGTATTCGCACTGATTGTTGCGCAATAATCAAGGCGTCACAAATAGAATTCAAGGCTTTAAGTGTTACGAATTGTTGCTACTAGTGTACGGCGGTACCTCGGCATACAAACAAGATTTTTTTTCGCTTTAAGAAATACAATTTTGCAAGCTGGTCGCGCCTACGTCCAGGAGCCATTCAAAACTTGTTCATCAGTGGAAAGCCAAGCAAAGCAAGTTTACCTGTTTTTTTTTTTGTTTTTTGTTTTTTTTGGGTGGGATTTTTGCATTTTGTGTCAGATCTAGTGAAGATCGAGCACCTAGAATGTTCTGAGGCACATCAGCAAGAAGAAAACGGAGCCACTTTCAGTTTGTTTTTTAATAAATATCATCGTGTTGGAAATTGGTAATATTGGTAATATTTTGGGCGGCTGGAACGGATTATCCTTATGTACATTATTTCCCATGGGAAAATGCGTTGCGCAATACAAAATTTCGCCTTAAGAACTCGTCTCCGGAGCACATTACATTCGTATGCCGTGGTACCGCTGTATTCCATTGCCTTGAATCATAGCTATGAAGTTAAAATGAATGCTGTTCAACTAAATGAACGCTCCTAAATTGTGAGTGTCGCGTTCTGCCTTCTAGATGACAATGAGCCCAACAACCTGGCCACCATTCCTGGCATGGGGATCCCAGAGCAGCTCAAAGCAGCCATGGAGCAGGAACAAACCAGTAAGGAATTCACACACACATTTTCTACTGTGCTGTAAATAGTTCCCTGAGACTTATAAATATAAACAATGAGGTAATGGATGCTGTGCTTCCAGTCTGATCAGTATTTGAATTCCTGCATTTTGTGCCATTTGTCTCTAAGACCGTTATTAATGCAGTGTTGATTTTTAATCATCAGATAAAGAGATTGTACCGGAGACTGAAATGAGCATCCCGGGGCTGGACTGGGGCATGGATGAGGTGATGCAAAAGGACCTGAAGAAACCTCCAACAAAGAAGGTTCCCTACGCAAAACCCATTCCTGCTCAGTTCCAGCAAGTACGTTAAATATACAACGTAAAAAATGTTTGAATTTGTGTAAGAACCATGTTACTCGCTCAAACCGTATTCTATGAGATTTAATCTCTACCATGTCATGGTTCAGGCCTGGGCGGAGAACAAGGTGCCAACCATGGTCCCAGGAGAGCCACCTAAGGAGAGAAAGGATGAGAAGGTGGATGGAAAGAAGAAGACCCAGGCTGAGATCGAGCAGGAGATGGCTGCGCTGCAGTACACGAACCCCATGCTGTTAGAGGTGCGCTAAAATACACATTATTCTATGTCGTTCTTCTTAGTTTAAGATCTTAGATGGTTCCACATTTCAAAACCTGTTAAAACCCATCTCGCTTCTTTAACTTGAATAAAATAACGTGCATTTTTCATCCGCAGCAACTGAAGATTGAGCGAATGGCCCAGCTCCAGGATCAGACCATGCCACCTCCTGGAGGCCAACCAGGCCCCATGCAATCCTTCCCTGGGCAAGGCGCCCCTATTGCACCGCCTCCGCAGGGCTTCCCTCAGTCAGGGCCACCCCAGCAGATGCCTCCCAACATGGGGCCGCCTCCTCCAATGGGTCAAGGCAACATGCCCGGCCCCGGCCCCTTTATCCCCCCAAATCCGATGGGCCCCCCAGGGCCTCTTCCTCACCAGGGTCCTCCTCCACAGGGCATGATGGGGCCTCCGGATCTTCACGGACCTCCCCGCTACCCCGGGCCCCACAGAAACATGGGGCCGCATGGCATGCCACAAGGGCCCCGGGGCATGCAGGGTCCTCCACCAGGCCCGATGAATTCAGGCCCGCCTACAGGAGGCATGATGGGACCTCCACCTCGGGGTCAGGGGCCACCCCAGGGGGGAATGATGCATCAGGACATGCGAGGTCCAGCACCTCATGGGAATATGATGGGTGCGCCTCCTCCAGGAGGAATGATGGGGCCGCCACCAAGGAATCACAACATGGGGAACATGCATGGAATGGGGCCTCCTCCTGGAGGAATGCACGGGCCCCCGAACAATATGCAAGGGCCACCGGGTAACATGCAAGGACCTCCTCCATATATGCAGCAGGGCAAGCCGCCACACATGGGCGAAGGAAACAGAGGACAGTTCAACCAGGTAAGAAGTCGACCTTTAAATCAGTTAGATTTGTTTTGATTTAAGAGTTTTGGTTTTAATCTCTGTCTACTTTCCAGGGACAGAATTCGGGCCCGCAGTCGATGATGCACGGCCCTGGTGCCAAAGGTATGTTCGAGAAACCACTTCATATTTCATTTCTTATCTGATTCTTTTTTTTTTTTTTTTTTTTGTCTCATCACTGTTTGTGTCGCTTTATGTAGACGGACCCAGAGGGCCTCCGAACCACCACATGGGGCCTTCACCTGATCACCAGGGCTCGGACGGAGGTTCTCAGTACTGGCCGGAGGACGGGGGGTACCAAGAGGGCTGGAGGAGACCGGGACAGGACTTCCACGGAGATCCCAGGGGCCACCGAGGAGGTTCTGGAGGGCAGTGGGAAAACCAGGAGAGGTTTCCTTCTCACGACGATGACTATGAAAGGTATGTCAGGGGAAAAAAGTCATGTTAGGAATATTTACGTATGACCGATGTATGATCAGGTTTATAGAGAAAGAGAGAGAGCATTTTTATCCAGAAGAAAAAAGTCTACGGTGTTGAATAAATATAGTAATTGAATAAATACAGTGGTACTTTGGTATACGGACGGCCCCGCCTTAAGAACAGAAATTTTGCGGAGCTGCTTTCAGTTTGTTTTTTTTAAAGCAGTCAGTCATATTTTACTTCATTTACATGTCTTTTCTGAATGTTTTGATTAATATTTTTGCATATAAAAACAAAGTGTTGGAAATTGGTAATATTTTTGGGTGGCTGAAACTGATTATCCTCATTTACATTATTTCCTATGGGACGATGCGTTTCACAATATGAAATTTCACCTTAAGAAACTGCAGAGGAACCGCTGTACTTTAAACGCTAGAACGGTTCAGTATTGTGGGACTTAGAATTGATTTGAGGTCTAATAAAAGGGGTATAGAGATCTTTTTTTTTTTTCTTTTCTTTCTGTGACTGTATTGTGTGACTGCAGGTTTGACGACGGGTATGAAGGTGATGGATACGAGCAGAGGCCGAGGCGACCGCCACATTCAGACGATTCGTAAGTACAGTACGGTGTAATAACAAATTATAAGTACACTTGAATCCAAAACTGAATACCGTTTTATTAATAATCTTAGTCAGAAGTATGAAATATGATCATAAAAGAGTGCTGTAATGAAGCTCTGGATTTGTTTAGTTTTAGGCGAGGCGGAATGAGCGGACGCGGAGGCCGAGGTGGTTATCAGGACGAGTACGGAGGAGACGAGAACTTCGACTCTCAGGACGAGATGGGACAGGGCTGGGGGAACGGGGGAAGAGGGAGGCCGCGCGGAGGACCACCGCGTGGAGGTTCGACTGAAAATCACATCATCCCTTCAGCCACGCGCCCACACACACACACACACACACACACACTGAGAGTCCGTCCAATCAGCATGAGTTTGAACATGTCATATCCCATAGGTGGTGTAGGAAGAAAAGGGCTTCTGCCAACTCCTGAGGAGTTTACATCTCACTACGAAGGAGGAAGAAACCAGGAGGGTTGGGAGGGAGGGCGAGATTCAGGTAGAGCCACAGTAAAACAAAGCAAAAAAAAAAAAAAAAGAGAGAGAGAGAGAGAAACAGTTTGGGGTGGGAGGGGGCTGGCAGATAGTGTGAATGTGAAGCTGAACATGAACATGCTGAATATCCAACACTTTAGAAAGAAAGTGTATAATGATGACACTGTGTGTGTGTGCAGGTCACGACGGCTACCGGGACGGTCAGAGAGGCGACCACAGCATGCACGACAGCCCGTCTACGGTCAATAGGGAGCGCTCTTCCTCTCTACAGGGCATGGACATGGCCTCGCTTCCACCTCGCAAGCGTCCCTGGCACGACGGCCCGGGCACAGGAGACATGGACTCGCCCGGAGCCGGACCTGATGAACGAGGGGCAGGTAAGATGCCAGAGGGTACATCGATAACGCAAGTTATGGAAAAAAATAATATAAAATTAGTAGCTTTAAAAAAATCCTTATTTTAGATTTGCTTACATTTTTACATTTTCTCACACGTTTAAAAACACCTCCTCTGTACAGGTCGACCTCCTCCACGTGACGACGTCGGGTACGGTCCTCCTCCTCCATCCAGGGGCGGTAGAGGAGGGTGGGTTCGAGGTGGCCGTGGACTCAGAGGGGGCCGGGGCCGGTAGGCGGAGCTACACCCGGACGCTGGATTGAAAACAAAAGGACCAAACGAGACGAGCGAATCTGCTCAGTGATGCCCGTTCACACTGTTTTCACCAGTCGGTCCTGAGGTGGCAGCGGCTCTCATAGGAACACGAGCCCGGCTGAAGCCCGTACGCTGCGACCTGCTCAGGCCGGCCTGGATCAGAAACACTTGGACACACACGAACATCACGGACATGAGAGACTTCGCTCACAGCTTTCACTTCGTGTGGGGGATTTTTTTTTTTCTTTTTTTTTTTTTTTGAATGCTCCTTCCCCAAATTCCCGGCAGTGCGCACTATAGAGAGAGAGTTTCTCGCTGACGTTCACAGGACTGGCTCGACAAGCTTGAAAAACCCGCCTTGTTCCACACTTCCAATCCAGCAACTAAAAACGAGGGACAAATAAACGGACGGACTTTAAAAATGTGACACGGCCTGTCCTATAATTTTATGTAAAAAATAATAACGGAGAAAAGAATTCTGACAACAGCCCGACCGATGAGGGTAACTGACTTTGTTTCAAAGTGTACAGTTTGTCAAAAAAAAAAAAGTTGTCATATTGTTTTGTGAGTTTTTGTATGAGATGGCAATAGAAGTTTGTGCAAGATTTATATCAAATCAGTTGTCATTACTATTCTTTCACATTTTACACAATTACAATTATTTTCAGAAATGGTTTGAACAGGTTTAAATCAGTGTATTTTCAATATTGAAAGAAAAATAGGGGTGGAAATAATTTTCACAATAGAATTTTTTTAGTAGTAAATTAATAATACATTTAGTCAGTTACTCATTCAGTCTAGTCATCTTAAAAGCACAGGATTAAAGTGATCACATCTGGATAGTTATTAGCAATGAACTCCCATGGGAAAACAATCATTTTTTTTTCTTTTCAAATATTATTGGTCTAGTTTATTTTGCTTTTTGCAACAAATTAATTTTAACACTTCCTTTGCAAAATATTATACAATACAAGAATTGTGTACAAATATGACATTACATCGATCAGCTATATTTTATATAAATAGCGGGTTGGTGGGTTTCCTCTCACAGTCCAAAGATATGCATGTGATATATGTGAATGGGTGTGTGTGTGTGTGTGTGTGCGCCCTGCGATGGATTGGCATCCTGTCCAGGTTGTACCCTGCCTCGTGCCCTAAGCCTCCTGGGATATCGGAGGATTTTACATTTCGTAGTTTTTATTATTAAATGGAGGATGGTAATACCATTTTAACAGTTATAATTAAAGTGTAGACAGGAAATAATGATAGTTACACTGATGTATTACAGATTTATGTGGTTAGAAAGTGTTTGTTATATTTTTTATTATTTCAGTGGTACAGAAGCATCAAACCACTGTTCCGTCATCATGGGATTAACCATCAGGCTGCACAACTTGTTCTCCTGTAACAGCACGTCCCTAAATGTTTTACATTGTTTTTTTTTTAGTGTTTCTATCACCTGAAGGAGGTCATTAGTATGAAATGAAGAAGATCGGAAGATCTACTGGCATCCTCTTAAAAAAAAAACCATTAACACCATCAATTAATCATTTTAAGCAGAATTCTGTTGGTCTTGGCTCTACAATTCAGCATCGGTTTCTTTTCACCAGAATGAATTTAAATTCAAAGTCTGATTTTGTCACATACGGGATCGTACACCGTGTGATGTGAAGTGAAATGTTTATACGGTCTGTTCATGACCTAAGAAGATAAAGACATGGTGAAGTGGAAAGACAGATAACAGGATTTTACTACAATAGGGAAATTAAAAAAAAAATTATTTTTTTTTTCAAAAACGGGTCCGCATACAAATTTACAATTGACAGTTACAATAGAAAAATAAAATAGGAAAATCAGGATGTGCAACATAGTAAGGATGTGTGTGTGTGTGTGTGTGTGTGTGTGTGTGTGTGTCAGCAGTGTTTGTTATTGTCCATGTTTTAATGTGTCTGATTTAAAAATCTAAATTTATCAAAAAGAAAGACTGTACCAACAGGGGGTGTACATACTTTTCCTCAGTTTTATTCATTCAGAGCAAATCTCCAAGACTATTTACAAAGTTACAAAATCACTTTGATGTGCAATAAGTTCTGCTTTGGTCCTTGATTCACAGTCAAACAATCTGAACTCGTTTCCTTTTAATCAGAAACACCGACCTGCTCAATAATATTTACTACACCAACTTATAATGAACACACACTCCTCCTGCTCCTGCACATTAGTGTATTATTTAGTCCTGTAAGTGTGTGTGTGCTCATATGGGCATGGTTTTTCCAGTCACTGTCCTTTTGATGGCCGATGCAGCCATCCCTCCGACGAACCTCATCCCCGCGGTGCCGCCGGGCACCAGAGACACCAGGTAGCCCACGATAGCGCCGATCTGCACGAGGGCCCCGAGCGCCGTGAGCGTGGTGCTGTGGAGCCCCAGCGCGGCGTACAGCGTCGCCCCCAGCGCGCACAGGTACAGCACGCCCCCCGGGGACGGGGCGGCGATCATGCGGCTCGGGCCGCGCAGGATGGCGGCGCCGGTCAGCGCGAACAGCGAGCCGAGCGACCAGAGCAGAGCGAACTTCCGCGCTTTGAGCAGCAGCAGCGGGGCGTACACCGCCGAGAGTCCGAAACACAGCGCCGAGAACATGAGACACACCCCGAACGCGACCAGCCGCTGAGACCGACTGATGCCCGGCAGACACGGATCGGGTTCCGCAGACCACGGCCAGGAAAAGCCGCTGCTCGAGCTCGGGCCTGTGGAAGAGCCGCCGCGACCTGAGAACGGACTCGACCAGCGACCGAACCAGCTGCCCGGTACATTACTGTCGGCTTCATCGATGTTCACGGTAGTGCTGGAGCTCGACTGCGAGATTGTCTTCGCCCCGCTTTTAGACTGCGCTAAATATTCCTGAAGCTGGCGGTTTAACTCCGCCATGACTGTAACGGTGGAACCCAAACAGGATGTGACACGTCATAAAAACGCGACCGGTATGGTGCACTTTGGGCGCCTCCTTATGACGTAAGCACGATAAAGATGGAATGACGACAAGGAAGCTGTACAAATCTTGTTGTAGACTGTTTCTTTTTTGTTGTTGAAATTTTATTCATTCCGCCGATAAATGTCAATGAAATTAATTTTGTCAATAAAAAATGTTAATAAAATTCATATTGTCAATAAATGAGTATCTCAACTGTTTATTTTTGACACACCTCTAATATGTACTACAGAAAGTTTATGACTTACAGAGTTTCATTCATGGAGCACGTTTGTAAGTTGGATTTGTTCTTACAGTGAGTCTTACGAAGTTAATCTTGAGCACCTTTGACATAAATATAAAGCACTGTAAAGCATACTGATCCACTTGGCTAAATCTGAGTGGTGCATCTGTCCCCTTTCCCCAAAATTCCATGTGGGAAAGAAACTGAAACCACATGTAAGCCTTTTTAAACATGCCTAACGAGTCAGCTGACCTTGTTTAAATTCAACCCGGGAAGGACCGTGTTTACTAAATTAAATTCGTAACGCGAATGTTCGGAAGTCAGGGACTTGCTGAATAAGAATAAAACTATTAGCCCAAACCTGTATTACATTTTATCCAAATACATATACTTAATATGGAGTCGGTCCCCCAGTTGGTTTTGCAGCTATAACAGCTTCCACTCTCCATGGAAGGCTTTCCACAAGATTTTTGAGTGTTTCTGTGAGAATTCGTGCCCATTCATTCTGTAGTGAATTTATGAGGTCAGGCACTGATGTTAGACGAGAAGGCCTGGCTCGCAATCTCTGTTCCAGTTCATCACAAAGGTGCTCAATGGGGTTGAGGTCAGGGGTCTGTGAGAATCAGTCAAGTTCTTCCCCACCAAACTCATCAAACCATGTCTTTAAATCCTCGCTTTGTGCACTGGGACACAGTCATGTTGGAATAGAAAAGGGCCTTCAACAAACTGTTGCCACAAACTTTGAAGCATAGCATTGTCTAAGTCTTGGTATGCTGAAGCATTAAGATTGTCCTTCAGTGGCGGTAAGGGGCCTGATTGAAACTATCAAAATACTTGCAAATACTTTTGGCCAAACCTGTTAATAATTGAATTCAGGTGTTTCAATCAGGCCCCTTGAGGGCAATCTTAGTGTAGTGTATTTATATGAAGCTTGTGTTTTGTGAGTGGTGTCACAGCCTCAAGCACCATATGTTCACTAGTCCAAATGCAATTATGGCCGCTAACAGGCGTGTAAAAGCCATGTCTGTGAGTGATGTTTAGAAAAAAAAAATTAATCCCAAGGTGGCGTATTGGTTAGCACTGTGGACTCGCTCCCTCCAGGGTCTGGGTTGGATTTCTGCCTTGGGTCTGGGTCTGTGTGCATGGAGTTTGCATGTTCTCCTTGTGCTTGGTGTTTTTCCTCATAGTACTCCAGGTTTCCTCCTATAGTTCAAAGACATGCAGATTAGGCTAATCGGCGTTCCCAAATTGCCTGTGGTGTATGAATGAGTGTGTGTGGCCTAAGTCTTCTGTGCTAGGCTCCAGGTCCCCGTACTGTATACAGAATAAAGCAGTATAGACGATGAGTGAGTGTTTAATGCCAGTTCGAAGTTAAAAACCAGTTGGTTTTATATTTTTGATACCAGTAATAGTTGATCTAAGGAGGATAAAATGTTAACACATTTCTATTTATTGCGATATGATTCCTCCAGGCCCTGCACAGCTTCTCAGCCTGTCTAAATTTAACCTCCCTCTCCACTGGTCTCTGGTTCCCAAAGCCTTTTTATGGCTCAAGTGTGCCAACAGCTGATTTTCTTTGGCAGATAAACACAGACCAGTCAGAAGAAAGAGACAGAACACATAACAAGGGACCAGGTCAGTCAATTAAAATCATATTATCTATATAATAAATGATCTATAATTTTAATGGGCACAATAAAGATTTAAATCTATAACAAATGTATTATGTCTGCCATATAACCAGTTTTCATGGACATTTAAAAACATTTACATTAGTAACTGGTGGTGTGAATTTCAATACTTTTTTTGTTCTACTGTTTAAATATTGAAATTTTATATCTTCATCTGTATTAATTATTTATTTAATCAATATACTTATTTAATTAACGGTTACATTTGAGAATATTCGTTGAATGTCAGTTTTTATAAGAGTTTGTTTTAACAGATGTACTTTTACATGGTTTTCTTCAAATTAAACGTGCAGTTTGTCATCAAAAGTCTTTAAGAACTTGGAATAGTTATATGATTTAATTACACTTTAGTATAAATTACCATGTTATGGCTGTTTTTCTTGGTTTCTTACTTCAGTTTATATTTAAATTTTTTATGTTCAGTCCATCGCTTTGCCTTAAAAGTCAGCTTTAGTAATGCTGTCTTGTACATACTTTTAACATTTAGTGTGAAATTTTCATACTGCCCTTTTGAACATACTAAGTATATTTATATTTTATATTTTCTTTTTTAAAAAATTTCTTTCATTTTTGTGAAGCTGAGACAATGACCATTGTTAAAAGCGCTATATAAATAAAATTGAATTGAATTGAATTGAATTATGTGAATGTTCAATAATCCTAAAATGGTGTCCTCTCCAGCCTCATGTCTCTGTCCCAGATTACCCCAAGCCTTTTCCTGGGTGGAGCCGATGCCTCTCTCAATCGAGCCCTCTTGACACGTAAGGGCATTACCCTCATCGTAAACGCCACCCTGTCCCACAGCTGCCCCACATACCCAGGAGTCGAGTGCGTACGCGTGGCTGTACCTGATCTTCCCACTGCGCGTCTGGGCGAGCACTTTGACCGAGTGGCAGCACGCATTCACAACAACCGAGCAGGTGGAACGCTGGTGCATTGCGCGGCAGGCATGAGTCGCTCACCTGCTTTGATCATGGCCTACCTCATGAAGTACAAAGGAGTGACCCTGTGCCAGGCGCATCACTGGGTGAGGCAGAGCCGACCCTCGATCAGCCTCAACGCAGGATTCTGGGACCAGCTTCTGGACTACGAAAAGAGACTTTATGGGAAAAATACAGTCAAAGTTGCCGCTCCATTGGAAATTCCTAAAACACCAAAAATGGTGCCCAGATACAGTCCAAGGGTGTGTCCATCATCTCCCAGGCTGGGCTGGTTTAGAAGATAGTCCTGCAATTTAAAAGAATGTTTGGATGTCTTCACATTTTGTAAAGATTTGATTTAGTCTGTTGAAGCTCTGAATTTTAGGGCTTTCGAACTTTACTTTATTAAATTTGACTGTTGTCACCTAATTATTATATTTAACGCTTAAAAATGTCATTATGTTATTTTATATGTTATACTGTGTTCGGGAGTTGACTCACTGAAAAGGGCCGGAGTTCCCATCAGGACGTATTTTGCTACTGAAGAGAAGCAGTTGTGTGTATAGAGGCAATGCTATAATGCTGTTTACTTAAAAAATATGGAAGTTGTTCATGAAAATACTGTATCACCAAATATTTTTACACGAATGATAAACAAAATTAACAGCAGTATTTTTTTTAATCAGTAATATTTTTGTCAGCAAATTGCTTTTTAACTTTAAAATTGCAAAAATCTAAATCTAAAATTGCAGATGGGCATTAGTGCTTCAGTGGTAGGTTTCTCTCCTGCCATAGGGCAGGTCTGGGTTTGATTCCCACCCAATTCAAAAACACTTTATTTATCACCAGGGGGCAGTTAAAGGCACGCAGAGTAGAACAGAAAGACAATAAACATCAAGTACATCAAGACGTTTAGATGGAATGAGATGGGCCAACAGCAGTGCAAATAAAATAAAATAAAATAAAATAAAATAAATCTGTTATCATGATAATAAAAATGGAATTGGTCCATTAGTGCAAAACAACTGCAAGTAAACAACTGTATTATACTGTTAATAAATATAAATTGCATAAATAGCTAATGCAACTAAACAAAAAGAAGAAGATGCCCAAACCCCAGCCAATGTACGCCGTGCCGGTCCCAAGACTGGATAAAATGGGAGGGTTGCGTCAGGAAGAGCATCTGGCGTAAAACCTGTGCCAAGGTGTGTGCGGGCAGGATGGTTCATTCAAAGCCGCTGTGGCGACCCCTTGAAGGGAGCAGCCGACAACAACAACAACAACAGCATTTGATGTGATCATGTTAAAAATGTGTTGTTCAGTCTATTGAAATTAATATAAAAAAAAACATGTACACACACACATGTAAGTACAATATTTACATTGCACAATTTATTCCTCTTTAAATTGAAAATTGGAAAATCACATTCCTAACTAACATAAAGATAAGGACGTTTGCTTGTACTTAAAACAATAAAACAACTATGAAAGAAGAGAGAGAGCCCCATCTATCTGTTAAATCCATCTGTTTGGAAACTGTCATTTTTCCTTATTATATATTATGTGGAGGATAAAAATAATCTTGAGAATCTTTTAGCCAATAGGAAGCATAAAAATGTATCACGTGATTCAGAAGCCCCTGATTGCTGGTCCAATGGGGCGGCTTTGGCTAATTGAAGTGATTTGTTCGTAATGGTGCAGAGGCCAGTTTATGTGGCCAAATATTATCAGAATTTTGATAGTTTCAAAATGAAAAAAAAAAGTGTTCACAAACAACAAAACAAAATTGTTAGCAAACAATGCTAAATAATTGGTTGGCCGTATTTTTTTTTTTTTTTTGCACAATATAATTTATTAAGTTAGCTAACTGTTGACATGTTAATTTTACTTAGAAAAGTCTTTTGTTGATTTTGTCAATACTTTACTAAAAGATCTTTGAATGCTAATTTATTTAAGTTAATTAGGTAAATTAGATATTTAGCAGCAATATTGTGTTGTGCATCTACACTAATGACACCGTGCTCATAACACTGTATCTTAGGGAGCGTCCCAATTAGTCTCAGTTATTTTCGAAATCTTTTAAGTGATTCGACTCTTCAAGAACCGACTTCCACATTTTCAATTGTCATGTCACTCACTCATCGTTTATACCAATTTATCCTGTATTCAGGCTCGCGGGGGGCCTGGAGCCTATCTCAGGGGACTTAGGGCACGAGGCGGGGGTACACCCTGGACACACATGCACACACTCACACAGTCATTCACACACTGCGGGCAATTTGGGAATGACAGTTAGCCTAAACGGCATGTCTTTGGACTGTGGGAGGAAACCGGAGTACCCAGAGGAAACCCACCAAGCACAGGGAGAACATGCAAACTCCATACACAGAGACCTGAGGTGGGAATCGAACCCTCAACCCTGGAGGTGCAAGCACACAGTGCTAACCACTAAGCCTCTGTGCCTTCCACTGTAATGTCACACCCAATTTTATTTTATTTATTTATTATTTAAAAAAGAGATTGTACATTTTATTTAGTGTATCTGGTTTTGGAGAAAATAGCAATGATTCAAAAGAGTCGACTCTGTGAGCTGAGTCCAGTGATTAATGGAATTCAAATTACTATTGTTGTTTCTTTGTGGTTCCAAGCATCAGCTGTGTTTTTTTTTTTTTTTATTGTGTTTTAGTGGACAAAAGTCCAGTGTTTCCAGTAATTATTTATTTTATAATATTTGCAGGCAAGGATGTTTCTTCTTAAAATATGTGTCCAAACAAAGTGGTTTATTCTGTAAGTGCTGTATCATTTAGGACAACAGGGGGCGATGTGGGAACACAAAGAGCTCCAGCAGGCAGGTGAGGATGAATGAGTGGAAAGTTTGGAATCAGTGAGATAAGAATATCTTGAAATATCTGTGGCGAGACGAGCCACATGGCCCCTAATGACCCGCTTTCATGTCGGACTCGAACATCTCTCAGCAAACACATTAATCCTCTCGGGCGCAGAGTCACGCCGGGCCTCGTCTAAGCCGGACTGTCCCAGTCTCACGGGGTTTACAAGAGACAAGACTTTTCACATGATGTTTAAAGTATATATGTTTTATAGATGAAGTACAAACACTTGCCTGTAAGTGCACGTCCCTGAGTGTGTTATTCCTCCAATGTTTAAAATTTTATTTGCTTATTTATTAAAAAGTTAATTAAATGGAGCGTCCACCGTTCAAGTATCTGTGTATGTTGTATTAATATCATTAATATAAACCCCCTGCACTACTGTCAAATCTGCTGTTAAAGGAAATAAATCAACGTTTTCTCGCCAGTCAGATTTGAGAAATCTTCCACGCTGTAATCGGGACACATAATATCAATAAACATATTTTTTCCTGCTTTCTCAGAATTCTTAAATGTTTCCAAAATTAGGGCTGATACAGTCTCTTATAATTATCCTAACATCCATTAATGTTCAGAGTTGCAAGTACTAGATGATGATGATGCTTTTTTAATACGTACAGTACGATTCCAAATTGTATTTCATGTTCATTTACTTTATTAAAACCAAGTGAAGGCCAAGACAGCTGCATCAATACCAATAACATAGACGCAATAAAGAACGCTGTGTGTAATGCTTTCACATGAATATAGTGTTACTAAATCCTGATGTTATTAAATAAAATAAAATGAAATAAAAAAGCTCCCACAGGATAGTTAAAGCAAGTTAAAGACTTTCCAACTGATTCAAGTTCTGTAGAAAACAAAACTTCACCCATTTTTTTATTTAATGTGTTTAAATAATATTTTGTTATGTTTTGTTTTATGGTTTTGTTATGTTTTGCATTGTGTTATAATGTTATGTTATATTATGTTATATTATGTTATGTTATGTTATGTTATGTTATGTTATGTTATGTTATGTTATGTTATAGGGTATGGTATGTTTTATATGGTGTGTGTTTTATGTTGTGTTGTGTTATATGCCTTGTTTTGTTTTATGTTTTTCTATGTTATTTTATTTTATGTTTTGTTGTGTTTTATGTAATATTTTATGATATATGATGTATGATATGATATAATCTATCATTTGTTTTGTGTTGTGTTGTTTTAAGTTTTTTATTTTAGGTTTGGTCTTATGTTTTATGTTATGTTATGTTTAGTTTTTTTATGTTATGTTATGGTATGATATGATATATCACATGTTTTATGCTATGTTATGTTATGAAGTTATGATACGATGTCTCATATCACATTTTTTGTTGTTGCGTTGTTTTAAGTTTTGCCTTATGTTATGTTTGGTGTTATAAGTTATGTTGTGCTTTGTTTGATGTTTTTTGTTATGTGTTGTTTTATGATACGATACGATACGATACGATACGATACGATACGATACGATATGATATGATACGTTACCCTGCCCAGCCAAGGCACCACCTGGATTTAAGTAAACAGTTAAGATCCTTCCATTAGATAATTACTGCTCTGATTAATATGTTTCAGCTGCAACAAGTGATTTAAGCCTAAGTGATGCAGTGAGGAGCTTCTCATTTCTTAAACACTCATGTCAGAAGATAGACACATCCTGTGGATGCAAAGAAAAGAAAAGCAAAGAAAACAACTAAGGAGATTTCTGAAACTACTCAAATTGGGGTAGGAACTGTAAAATGCATTATTATAACCTGGAAGAAGGAAATGTGGTCAGGAGAAATTATTATTATTTTTTTTAAATAACTGTGATAGGAGATTACTTAAACGTTTGGTGAAATCAAATCGTAAAGGTGGAATTGTGCATTAGCCGTGATTTGATACGGAAGGCATCACCTTCAGTGCAAACCTGAGACACATTACAGACCACAATGACAATTTGTCAGATGTTTTTGGGCTGTGATTAGTAAACGTTTAAGCCTCGGTTTCGTGGCTGAAAAACTCATTTTGAGTGTTTGTTTGTAAAAGCTCCATTACTTACGTCATCCCGTCGGTCTGGTAGCTCTTGGAGCGAGCCGCGTCCAATACAAACACCATTCCTCACTGCTCAGGTCTCAGTTATTTTAGGGTTATTTCTTAAAAATCTTGCCTTGCGATGGATATTATGTGTTTTGGCACCAATGCATTGTTGTAGAGAAGAGAGTGGAGAAAAGAAGGAGCAGGCGGTGGTGTGTGTGTGTGTGTGTGTGGGAGGGGGGTGTAGGTCGGGGTTGGTTGTTTGAGGAATGTGCTGGAAGCGAGACAGAGGAACGAGTCGTAATGCCGCGCGTGGAAACTCACTCATTTCTCCTGCAAAACAAACATCATTTATTCTACACTGAAGGTCTGCCATGTTGTGCAATTAAAAGGAAACAAGCTGGCAGACACAGGCTGGGTAGAGCTTTATGTGTGTGTGTGTGTGTGTGTAATGAGAGTTTGCTTTCAGTGGAGCCATCATGAGTAAACAGCCGCATGATTACGGTGGGATCATTTATCTTTCTGCACATTATTTGAAGGCCCTCGTAAGGTAAGGCACTCGTACTACAAATGCAGCGCTGGATAGATCCCTGGTGTGTGTGTGTGTGCGTGTGTGTGTGTGTTGAGAGAATGGGGCACAGAGCCAGACAGCAGGCGCCACTATTCGAGCATGATGAACTCATCCCTTATCCCTCAGTAGAGCACAGAGTCCACAGCTCTCTCATTTTTAAATGTGTGTGTGTGTGTGTGTGTGTGTGTGTGTGTGTCTCTGGAAGTGAATCTACTCAATCATGGGTTATTTACAGCTTCTAAAACAGTCATTAAATTCCCATCTCTGTGTGCATGGAGTTTGCATGTTCTCTCCGTGCTTGGTGGGTTTCCTCCAGGTACTCCGGTTTCCTCCCACAGTCCAAAAACATGCAGATTAGACTAATTGGTGTTCCCAAATTGCCCGTAATATATGTGTGTATGCCCTGCGATGGATTGGCACTCTGTCCAGGGTGTACCCTGCCTCACGCCCTAAGCCTTCTGGGATATACTTCAGGTCCCCACGACCCTGAATACAGGATAAAGCGGTATAGATGATGAGTGAGTGAGTGATAAATTAGCACCCTTTACTTTCAAGTCCTTTTTATGATTAAAATCCGACTCACTTTCACTTATTTTTACTTTAGAATGAACCGTTTCTCCGATCGGCGATGTCACATCACGTCATTAAATCTGCTTGCTTTCAGTTTTTGCATTGCATGTGTAAGGCTGATGGAGGTAATAACTAGAGCTGTCAATATTAACGAGAAATTTTAACGCATTACTATTTTTTTTACACAAATTAACTAGATGACCAAGTTTGACCCTAATGGCCTCCCATAATCGCAGCAGCGTAATAACGACGCGTTTAACGCTGATAATAAGATGACTGAGGAAACATCACCACGTGTGCTGAAAGGCAAGTTTCATTATAAAAAGCTTCGTGTCGTGTGCTCGAGCGACCTTCAAGGGGAACGATTTTTCTACAATAATGAATGTAATGTTAGCTGTGTGAGTGGTGGCTGAGGCGGCTAAGGTTTAAGGTTGTTGATTTTTGGAACTGAGGATTCAGGTTCGAGCCACG
The DNA here is from genome assembly GCA_028565755.1 of Dinotopterus cunningtoni. Classification (NCBI taxonomy): domain Eukaryota; kingdom Metazoa; phylum Chordata; class Actinopteri; order Siluriformes; family Clariidae; genus Dinotopterus; species Dinotopterus cunningtoni. The sequence continues at coordinate 1,863,504 of JAOTRS010000022.1, forward strand.
CCCACTGCATGCAGCGCCGGTCACATTCAAGAGATTTTAATTTAATATTTGTTTAATGTTAATGTTTGAGATATTATAAAAACTGCATAATCTGTTTCCTCTAACCAGTTCGTCATGCATTTCTTTATTCCAACACCGCACATTTATAATACAGGTAAAGTAAGTATTTTAAAATCGTGATTTAACGTGATTAATCATAGACCATGACTGTGATTAACTTAGATTAAAATTGGTAATTGATTAACAGCATTAGTAATAAGTGACTGTTGGTGTAGCATCATCGCAACAATAGAATATAACACGCCTCAAATCAGTCACAGCTAAACCTTCAATACTTTTGTTTTTTCCTCAGCTTATTGTTTTGGTGGTAAAAGTGTTAACACTCTATGCTCACTGGGACAGGTCCAGTCTGAGGGAGGAAAAGCTCCATAGATGTGATAACCTGGTGATTCGGTACATTCAGGTCGTCAGCTGACTTCATTTTATCGCCCCATAACGTTGCTGAGTCTAGACCTTAGCGACTGGAGCAACCCCAGATCATTCTCACCCTGACACGCCCATCGCTCTGGAATAGACTCAATCTGGACTCATCAGATCACATGACCTTTTTCCATCGCTCCAAAGTCCAACCTTAATGCTCCTGATGAGTTTCACCAACAAGGAGTTTCCTTCTGGACACACAGCTGTTCAGTCCCAGTCCTGTGAATCCTTCTCATCACATTGTATGTGTATGGAAATGCTCTTACTTTCACTATTTAATGTAGCTATGTTTTATTCTTCCAGAGGTTTCTCAGTCATTCCCTAAATGTTTGTAAATGGTTGTGCAAGTCGAACTGAAAGTTTCCCCACATGTGCATGTTGACAGTTATCCATAAATTACCAACCACATTTAATGCACACATGATTTACCTTAAGCCCCGCACAAAACTCCTTAAAAGTCAAGAGAGACAAAATGGTGACTAAATAGTGAGAGTGTGTTTTAAGTGCACTTTGCATTAAATCCTGCATTAATGCATCTCAGCCACTGCAGCACGGTTCTCACTCCTTTCACAGGGTGCCATTACTTTCATCCCAGTTGAATTGATTGTCTTAATTTATGAGCATATTTCAGAACGCATTCTTTCGCATCGATCAGTTACTGTGTGCAAAATGTTTATTGAATTGGTGTTTAATTAAAAGAAATAAGTGATGGACAGCACAACTCTAATCTAAATCTAAACTCGAACCTGATCAGTTAACGGCACCTTTGCAAAAGGCTTAGAAAGTCGTAAGTGTTTCCAGAACGTCTTAAAGTTTGTAATAGTCCCAGTCGAAAATCAAACGCTCAGATCAAAGCCCATAAATAAACTCGCCAAAATCGATTTAGGTTCCTTAATAGTTCTTTCTGCAGATCCAGCTGTGAGTGGAGTCTGTGCTCTCTCTCTCTCTCTCTCTCACACACACACACACACACACCCCCACACACATTAATTGAACACAGCTTGTGGGCTTCGTTAAAACATCACACCCCAGATTCAGACCTTTCGGATGCCTTTCTGATCACCCAGAGGTGATTAAACTTTTTGATGATGTTCATTGTGATTTTTAACAACATGGCATTATTTTAAATCTTAGAGACATGTTGAATTTTTAAAGTCATAATTAAAAGTGCTTACTGTCTACATGTTTATTATGGAAGTAGGGGAAAAGGGCAAAGTTATTAACCTGTCTATCAGGACGCTAAATCTGTAATTAAGGACTTATTACCTGGCTGATCCGAGGCTATAAATGCTGTAAGCAGGTGTAATTAAAGGGGGAATGCGTTAAAACCGACAGTACGTACAATGGTGGCAACGGTCTTAACAGGTTGGGCTTTAAGAAATGGGTTTAGGTGAAATCCTCTAGAATTATAAAAATCTGAACTAACCACTCTGATTGGTATATTATTAGACCAGGATTTTATTTGTAATTAAGATCACACTATCACTGATATCTCAGAAAAATATTTTGACATTTTATCACACACTGCCTGGCCAAAACAATTCACCATTTCAGAAGGGTCAAATTATTGGTCTGCATCAAGCAAAGAAAACAACTAAGGACTAATTTAACACATTACAGAAACCTGGAAGGATAAATGGTGATCACTTTCACTTTTTACTTAAAAGTAAAAGAATTAAGAGCATTTTGATGCACACACACAATGTGATGAGAACTCGCAGGATTGGGACTTAACAGCTGTGTGTCCATTAGAAAAACACTGGTTAGTGAGACCCATCAGAAAAAAAAGTCTTCAGTTTGCTAGACAACATAAAGATTGGACTTTGGAGCGACAGAAAAAGGTCATGTGACTTGTCTGATGAGTCCAGATTGAGCCTATCCCAGAGTGATGGGCGTGTCAGGGTAAGAAGGGAAGCGCATGAAGCGATGCTCCCATCATGCATAGTGTCCACTGTACAAGCCTCTGGAGACGGTGTTATGATCAGGCGTTGATCAGTTACTCAGGTCGAGACTCAGCAACGTCATGGGGCAATAAAATGAAGTCAGCTGACCACCTGAATGTATCACCAGGTTATCACATCTATGGAGTTTTGCTTCCCAAGATAAATCATTTTCCCACATTGTGTGCTGTAATCAAAGCTAAAGGTGACTGAATGAAAATATTTGTGTGACCAAGGCACTCCTTAGCAGTACTGTAAATAAAAGGAAGCTAATAACAGTATCTTGGATTTGTCTGATGGAAAAACATTAATAAACCAAATTTGTGATGAAAATGTGTGTTTCCAAACAAAGGTCCCGGTTCGAACCTGAGCTCAGTGTGTGTGTGTGTGTGTGTGTGTGTGTGTTTTGACAATGGTGTATTTCCCCAGATCAGTGAGTCAATCAGACTGCAGCTCTAATCCTTCCTTACTGTAGATCATCTCACGCTGTAGCCCAGGATTAACCAAAGCCCTGATTGATGCTTACATACAAAACAATGAAGAATCTCCAGTCTCACGTTCAGTGAGGTTTATTTTTTTTTATTAACATTGTTCACACTTGTTCGAAAAAAAAAAGCAAAAATAAATACGTATATATCATTTCTTTTTTTCCTGTTCAGTGGACCGCTGTAGCATATAAACACAACACATGAAAAAAAAATACATACACCTCTATGGACAGATGAATAAATGTGGCACTGTGTAATGATCCTGCTGGCAAGATGCTAAAGCGTCTTAGTGTAGATATTTGGGTGAAACGCAATAATTGTTACTGACGATAGGATTCCTGAAGTACTGTACAAGCGAAGACGGGATACAGAGCGAGACCTGACCTGGGAGAGACCGGGAGCTTTTTGTGTTTGATGGTTTAATGTCTGTGTTTATGCATGCAGGGATCCAATCAGCCAATCCTGTGGCAGCACCAGGCGTAAAAACATTCATGCAGATACAGGGAAAGGGCTTTTTCACATCAAAAATCAGAGTAAGGAGAAAATGTGAGCTCGTTTGTTTTGACTGTCCTTATGTTTAGGGGCTTTCTGGAACTGCTGAGCTCCTGGGGTTTTCACACAAACCACAATATGTAGAGTTCATACAAAATGACCATTAGTACATTTATGGCGTTTAAGAGAAGCCCTTATCCAGAGTGACTTACATTTTATCTCGTTATACTGTACATCTAAGCAGTTGAGGGTTAAGGGCCTTGCTCAAGGGCCCAACGTTTTATTGGCGCTGGGGTCTGAAAGTGGGACCTTCTGATCAGTAGTCCAACACCTTAACCACTGGGCCACCTCCTCGTTCTGAGCAGACTAAAGTCTTATACTAACTCATGTCATCGCTCTTTGGAACCGCGGTGAGCAGAAAAACATCTCAAAAACACAAGAACTCTCAAGGTAACTCTCAGCCAGGAATAAGGAGGCCATCATAGACTCAGAAATGGTGAGTGATGATGGACATTTTGACGTTACAATAATAATAATAATAATAACAATCCCACTTTTTGTCTTTTATTTAGCAAATACTGCTGTTGTAAAACACTAAACATGTTAGGAAAGTTTGTTTTTACATCTTTTTAAAGAAATCAGTTTTTCTTCTTTCTCTTTTTATGAGCTGATGTGTTTCTGAGGGGTGTTCAAGTCAAACTGGGACTTTTGATGACCACAGAAGAGTTAAAAACTCTTTATTCCTCTCAGACTCACTCAAACCAGTGGGATGTTCTATTATTATTATTATTATTATTGAGTGAATCTGTAAATGTGATCGTGTCAGATCCTTATTACTGGCTGACCGGACAGGAACCTGATGTGTTCTTCTGCTGGTCTAAGTTCACCACCTCGAGGTTTGATGTATGGTCCGTTCTGAGATGTTTTTCTGCTCATCATGTTTGTTAAAAGTCACTGAGGTACAGTATTATGGACTTCCTGGCAGCTCTGACCTCCGATCTCCTTTCTGTATAAAACGACTTTATCTTAAACCGCCTAATGAATGGAGTGAATTTAGTCAAATTTAAAGTATGTCAGTTCTTTTGGCTAAAAAACACAAAGGCCATTTTTTTGACATGAAAAAATAAGACGTTCTCAGATCTTCACCAAATTCAGCCTGTTTGTTAGGGAGGTCAAGCCTTTCTGCACACGCGATGATTTCGTTTTTTTTACGCATCATTCTGTATGATCTGACTCTTCCTGAAAAAACTCAATCCAGCCCGTCTGGCATCAACAACCATGTCACTGTTAACATCTCAGAGATCAGATTTTCCATCTGTTCTGATGTTTGATGTGACGGAAGCTCTTGGGTTCATGCACTGTGCTGCTGCCACATGATTGGCTGCTTGGATAACAGTGTAAGTGAACAGCTGTACAGGTGTTTCTGTTCAAGGGCCCAATGAGTCCATCTCTCTCTGTCTCTCTCTGTCTCTCCCTCTGTGTGTGAATGTGTCTCACTTTCCGACTGGCTCATTACTGCATGTCTGTCTCTCTGTCTGTCTGTCTCTCTCTCTGTCTCTGTATCCCTGTGTCTGTGTGGTTTGTCTTTGAGGTCTTATATTCCAAGAAGGATCCCAGAAAATAAGCTGTCTTGGAGAACTGTTAATGCTGATCCTGTTCCGTTGTCAATCAGAATAGACACGTACTCTCCAGCCTGCAGGACGCAAAACACACGCACACGCACACGCACACACACAATATTCAGTAGTACGTACATTGTGATTAAAAATAAATAATCTAAAATAGTTTGACTTGATGGCAAACTGTTGTTCGTTCTAGCAAATGTAGATAAAGTAATAAAACACTGATGTATTATTATAATAAAATGTATGAGTTTGAGCGGGTAAAATGATTCTATCAGTTTCACTATAAAGTGTTTTATGATGATGATGTAAAATGCATTATTTGTGTACGTCTGGCACATCTGTGTGTGTGTGTGTGTGTGTGTGTGTGTGTGTGTGTGTCTGAGTGTCTGAGTGTCTGAGGTTTGACCCTTGATGGTATTTACCCGCTGTGTCAGTGATGTCTGTGTGTCTGTGTGTTAGTCATTCTTACCTGCAGGTATAAGGTTCCTGTCAGCAGAATGCTGAACACGCCTCCTGCAGGACTCACGCCTGTTACCGTCTCCAGAGACCTGCGGCACCGTCGTAAAAACAATTCATCACCATCTGCTTAGTGTGTTTTAGTGTGTGTGTGTGTATCTTTGCCATGTCTCATCATTTACCCCATTCCAACTGTCAGATACTGGGTAATAAAGTGATTGATTGATTGATTGATTGATTGAATTGGTGTGTGATGATGGATATAGTGTGCTGTTGTAAAAATCGAAACATATTAGGAAATACTAATATTCTTAATTCAATTTTATTTGTATAGCGTTTTTAACAATTGGCATTGTCCCAAAGCAGCTTTACACAATCAAAAGAATTATTTAAGTTTGTATGGAATGCGAATGTGTTTGAATCAAAATGGTCCGATAGTCCCTGGTGAGCAAGCCGAGGGCGACAGTGGCAAGGAAAAATTCCCCGAGATGGTAATAGGAAGAAACCTTGAGAGGAACCAGACTCAACAGGGAACCCATCCTCATTTGGGTGATATAGTTTTTCATAAAAAATAATAATAATAATAATAACCTGTTATAGTGCTCTCTCTATCATTTTAACAGCAGATGTGTTTCTACCTATAAATCTGAGCTCCTGTAGAAAAGTAATTTCCTTGTATTAAAATACTCGGGCCGTTCAAGTCAAACTGAGACTTTTGATAACAGTGTGGAATAAAAGAACACAGTAATGAGAATTAAAAAATATCCATATAATCCCCTGATACACTAATGCACATTCACTAGTGCTTGGACACCATCATGGTAGAACGTTTTCTCAGTATGCCAGAGTCATGATCAGACTGCCTGGTTTATGTCTGAAACGCTGGCCTCCCAGGAACTCCTTTAATGGTGTTCCCAAACATGAGGGAACGTGGTAATGTGACCATGAGAAGTGGTGTTGGTGAATGATCGTGTGTACGGTTCCCACAGACAGGTGCGTCTCTTCTGTAAGTTGGTGATAGGTTATCCTTTGATTTCCAAGGATCAGGTGTTCCACTTACTGAATGCTAACGAGAAAAACTGCAGTGGGCTCCGAACCACCTCGGCTGGGATCACCGTAACTATGAGGCCCAAACCCTTATCCAGTGTGACGATGCCCCGTGCACAAAGCAACCGACCATGAAGACACAGTGTATTACAGTTGGACTGTTTGAGTGATGAACTCAACCACTGAACCACCTTTGGGATAAACTGGAGACTCATCGACATCCCAACATCAGTGCCTAATACTCTTGACACTACAACATCTAGTGGAAAACCATTGCAGAAGATGGAGGAGGTTATTATAACAGGAAAAGGAGAATAAATCTGGAATTGGACGTTCAACAAGGGCATATGGGTGTGTGATAGTCAGAGGTGCACATACTTTTGGTCATGTCGTGAACTCTGAGACCTCCATATGTTCTAATATTTGTTTTATAAAGTGGCTAGACGTAATTAAAATAAGTGTGGTTATTGGAGTACATTGATCACATGACCGCAGCTTTGTACTCACATGTTGCTCTGACACAGAGACTCGATACATATGGAGGCCTTCACGCTGTCCCTTTGTCGCGCCTGCGTCCTTTTCTGACTCTCACTGGATTCTGAAAACACACAGAGTTTAATGAGGTATGTGCCGTGACGGGTGTAAAGACCACACCCTGTACGCCCGGGTTTTAACTGCGACCGTACACGAGCTTTAACACGCAGCATGACGCAGCGATTGCGGTTTGGGAAGAATGTGAAATATTCCTGGTATGGAATATTGTACTGTAATAACGTAAACAGTTTAATAATGACGGCTATCAGTAGATCACAATCAAAGATGAAAAAAAAAAACTCTTTAGTAATTATACTTCATTATTTAGATCATAAGAATGATTGAGGTATTTCTCATTAAAAATATTGTTTAGGAAAAAAAATGTTTTCTACCAATCCGAGTTGTACAACTTTTATTACCTAATTACATTTTAAACATTCAGTACTAATTTTAAACCCTAAAGTCTAAAGTTCACAGGGAAAAAATCATGGAAAGGTGAGTTTTTATACCATAAATATGAATTCATATGAAAAAGTACAAAAATTACAAACCTAACTCTACTTAAAAGAATTAAGCTGTAACAAAAGTTTTAAATGTTAGCCCCACCTAAATATTTAATGATTTTAAAAATGATTTAAAAAATTTGTTTTGTAAGACGCGAAGAATCGTAACTCCGCCCAGCTCGACCTTCTTAACACTTCATATAAATTTACAATTAAAGACATTACAAACTTTAACACTGTCACTAACACGTCACGGTCACTAACGTGTGTTACTGTTTATAACAGAGGTGGGTCGTAACCAGTTACATTTACTCTGTTACATTTACTTGAGTAACTTTTTGAAAAAATATTTACTACTATGAGTAGTTTTCCTGCCCCATACTTTTTACTTAGATTTGTGAAGAAGAAACACTACTCTTACTCCTCTACACTTGACTCATTACTTTTCTAACCATTTATTCTACACATTAGATTTTCTTTACTTTTGCTTTGGTGGATCTACCACATGACTGACTGTGTTCCACCAATCAGACGTAGCAACAATAGTCACATGACTCCGTTTGACCAATCAGCCGCAATAACAATGACCACATGTAGTCACATGACCACACACAAACTGGCTGCATAGCGGGAAAAAATCTTCAGTTGTGGTAGACAGTGAAGGAAACGTGTCGCGGTTAGTTTAGCTGTTTTATTTAATGTTGCAATGTTAAAATATATAATTCGCAATTTAGCTAGAGGCTAAAAAATATAAGTTTCTTACATTTGTTCTGCTGGACACAGTTTAGTGAGGCCTCTTCTTAGTTCTAATGTTTTTTTCTATATGCTGAACCTGAATATACAGTATATTTTACACTGTTCAAACATACACGTTACCTACAGTAGGGATTTATTTCAAAAGATTTATGTTGTACAAAAAAAGAAAGATTAGGACATTTTTGTTTCTTATTCCTTAATTTGCTATTTTGTAA
>JAOTRS010000022.1:1919997-1931306 GCA_028565755.1 Dinotopterus cunningtoni
TGGTTATATCTATCGCTCCATGTTTCTAATCTATCTAATCATTTTAGGGATGTATGTATGCATGCATGTACTGTACACTGCCTGGCCAGAAAAAAAAGTCACCATCTGCATTTAACTAAGAAAATATTTTAGATCCTTCCACTGGATAATTACTGCAGTGATTAATATGGTTCAGCAGCAACCAGGTATTTAACCCTAACTGATGCGGTGTGTAGCTTTTCATTTCCCAAACAACCATGTCAGAAGACACATTTGGTGGCCGTGGCAAAGATGTTCCTCTGTTTCATAAAGGTCACATCATTGTCCTGCATCAGGCAAAGAAAACAACTAAGGAGATTTTTTAAATTTGATAAATTTGGGGCAAGAACTGTAAAATGCAAAGGATAGTAATGACCCATCACCTCAATTTTTTTGTTGAATGACCGTGATGGGGAAAATTACTCGAACGCTTAGTGAAATCAAAGGCTTAAGGCTATGTTTAATACTCAAAGTAAGAGCATTTCTACACACCACATACAAAACGCAAAGAGAACTCAGGGGATTGGGACTAAACAGCTGCGTAGCCTTAAGAAAACCATTTATTAGAGAGATTATTTGGGGGAAAAAAAGGCTTCAATTTGCTAGGGAGAATAAAGAACAGACTGCAAAGGATTGGAAAAAGGTCATGTGGTCCTGTAAGTCCAGATTTACCCTGCTCCAGAGTGATGGATGAAGAGAGACACACGATAACTTAAGACATATCTATTTCTCCAGTACTTGGGCTAATCTCTCCCGCCACCAAAAAAAAAAAAACATACCCAACAGTGTCTGACTGATAGTACTTAGTTAGTAATCTAGTAACCCCAGTATAACGATCCATCCAATGCTGGAAACTACAAAGTCTTCCTGAATAAGAGCGTCTGCCTAAACGTAAATGTAAGTGAATCGTCCCGTATTTGGAAACTAAAAGACATGTTGAACTGACACGGGGCGCCTTTTGTTCCATGTTTTTGAGAATCCCTCCTTCTCCGCCGCCTGGCTGTCATGATCTGTCAGAGAACAGAGAATGCGCTTCTCACCGGTCAGGACTCATGACCCAGGGTGGCATCTTACTGTGGGAGGGGGGGGGTAGGGGGCACTGAGTGCGCGGGGGTGAAAAAAAGTTATGAAAGACGCTCACATTCTGATCAGTTTTCACTCGTCTGCATGTCACATTTTTTTTATTTCACCGTGGGGATTTATTAACCTCGTTGGTGCACTGATTCTAATTTGTGAGCAAGGCAGGGGACTGACTCAGGAAGGTCTCTCAGTCTCACGTACGAGATGGGGCTAGTGGACGTCACCTCGGGTCAACTGCAGGGGAGCAGCAAACAAGCGCACGTTTAACTTTATAAAGCAATGCAGTTAGTGGACTCACTCACACTGTGAATATATACGGTGCTGCACAGTCTCACAGGCACATTTCATTCTTCTGTTTTGTGTGAGATCATTATGACTAATACATATATTATATAATACACATACCCTACACCCATCATGCCCTGTGCCTTCTGGACAAGCCAGTGGAGGCAGTGTTATGATCTCGATTTTGAGTATGATCTCGGTTTTGCTTCAGTTGCTCAGGTCTAGGGTTTAGCGACGTTATGTGGCAATAAAATGAAGTCAGCTGACGACCTAAATGTACTGAATGACCAGGTTTTTCCATCAATGGATCTTTTCTTCTCTGATGGCACGGGGTATGATGCAAGATGAAGATGCCAGGATTCATTGGGCTCAAATTGGGAAAGGGAGCATCCATGTCATTTTCATACATGGATTGGCCACCACAAAGTCCAGACCCTAACCCCATTGAAAATATTTTGGATGTGCTGGACAAGACTTTATGCAGCGGCCCGACTCTCCCGTCATTAATACAGTGAAATATTAGAGTGTGTGACTTTTTTTTGGCCGGGCTGTGTATGTATGTACGTACGTATGTATGTATGTATGTATGTATTCAATTCAATTCAATTCAATTCAATTCAATTTTATTTGTATAGCGCTTTTAACAAATAAAATTGTCGCAAAGCAGCTTTACACAATCAAAAGAATTATTTAAGTTGTATGTATGTATGTATGTATGTATGTATGTATGTATGTATGTATGTACAGTATGTACAGTAGTGGCCAAAGTATTAAGACAACATATGCCATATATTATATTTCCCCTTGTGCACAAAACAGAGGATGTCACTAATTATTTCTAGCCTATCTGACTGAAGTGTTGTGCTAATGAACTGAAAAAAATAGTGACGAACCGGCTATGTGACTATGACACTCAGCTTCTGGAGCCATGGCCTGAGTCATCCCCAGACCAAAACCCAATAGCAAACTGTTGGACACTGATGAAGAGGGTGGTACCAGTCTCCTGTACATGATCTTTAGGAAGTGATTAAACAGGCACAGACTGAGCGAGTGACACCAGAGTACTGAGACGTCTTTTTAACTCTATGTCCAGTCAGATTCAGCAGGTTTTGAAGAATCATCTAGCAGGTTTTGACTTCATACTGAATACTGATTGTTGTATAGCAATTTCACTGCATAGAATAATTCAAATTATTTATATAATCTTGTCATTAAAATATTAAAATTTCACTTTTGTCTCAGTACTTTTAGCCATCACTGTATGTATGTATGTAAGTATGTCTCTGCCTTTCTGTCTGTGTCTATCTTTCTGTGTCTGTCTGTCTGTCTCTGTCTGTCTCTGTCTGCATGCCTACCTTTCTAATATATCTATCTACCCATGTGTGAATTTTGAGATTTTTCTTTTCTCCACAGATACAGAATCAGCATGTTTTGGAAGAATGCAGTGTTGCCTGAAAGAAAGCCTTCGGCACAGACGGTGTTGCTTTCACTGCTCATGATTCACGGCTTCGCGAGGATTTAAGTGAGATAAAGGGAAGCGCGTTAAGGCATGTCATGCTGTTTGTCGGATATCCGGAAAGCACATAATCCTGCCTGGAGGAAATTAACATGGTGACTGTGTGTCAGAAACAGCCTGCCTCTCCGGAGAGATGAGCTGAGAGCCAAGCTGAGGCTTACAGTCTTCCCTAACCTTTGAAGGCAGACGATGGCGGCCTGCTCATTCTCGTTCTCCGCCTGTGTTGTTCCCAGCACCTGCCAAGCCTTCGGATGGATGGATAGATAGATAGATAGATAGATAGATAGATAGATAGATAGATAAAGTAATTATTACATGACATCAACCAGTAACCATCCAGATTTGTTCAAACTGATGTGCAAAAGTTTGTGCACCCACTTTCAAAAGTTCTTTTATAAATGAACCCATGAGCGTAACCTGTGCATGGAACATCCCCAGAGAACGTCTGAATTTAATAGACTGAATCTTACAAAACAATTAAATTGGTGGGTAAAAGTTTTCCATGTGATCTAGAGCTGGGCACTATAATGGAAACATGATGTGATAAATCATGTAATGATATACTTTTGTGACATATTAGGGGTATTATGACAGTTTTGCAACATAACCAAAGGTAAACAGGGCACATTAGACTGAGTCAGAATAAAAGTAATTTAATGTATGGTACCTGTATGTAATATGATATGTTTTTTGCCATATCACCCAGCTTTAGGTTCATCCATTGCCATTGTTTTGTAATCAATTTCACTCTATTCTAATAATTAGCCATTAAATAATACTGTGCTTGTCAAAGAAAGACGACTTTTATGATCATTTCTGTAATAAAACTCTACAACCAAGATTATTAAAAGTCATATTAAAGAAATGTCACTTTACATAGAAACATATATATTTAAAAAAAAGAATCATTTTTGACTGACACTGAAATGTAGTTCAGTAATAAAATATAGAAGTGGGGATGATATTCTTATGGAATGAGTTATGAAGACAGATTATGAGCTCAATATTTAATTAAACTGCATACTCAAGGATTTGCCTTCACACCACAGAGTGCTACTACAGAAAGCTCAGAACGATCAATAGAGTTTCATGACCTCTGCTGTGGAATAACAGATCCATTGAGCGAACCTCGGAGTCCTGAGGGTCCTGTAAGATGGCTGCCTCGAGCAGCTGGACGGCACTGTTCAGGTCACCTTCTCGGGATTTCTGCAGGCCGTCTTCGAAAGCATTAGGCGAGTCTTTATACGGGTTGTTCATGTGGAAGAAGTAACCCTGAAACCGACACAGGGGAATCAAGATTTCAGAACATTCAGAGAAAATAAAGCATTTGTCTATGACACTGCCATGATTTTTTTGCCTGAAGCTAGTGGAGTTTCCAGGAGCAGGAGCAGGTGAAGTGAGTTTGTTACATATGGAATAAAACACTTCAAGGAAATAATCAACGACATGTGATAGTGGTGTGATACTGTGTCATCAGTTCCTTCTATATAAAAGCACATCTGGATGTGTTTTATTCTTGTTATACCACTGCAATCTGGTAACTATTATTATCATTATTATTATTATTATTATTAAGAACTTCTCTGTACTTCTTATTATTTTGCAGCAGACATGACTAAAATAACAAACTCCAGTCCGGACCGAGTGATAGTTCTATCTGGACCCTGATGCTTTTCTGGTACCTCTCATCCCTCCCCTTGGAGAGAGCTCGGCCAATCAGCTCTCTCTAGACCTCCGGCTGCAAGAGGTTACAGCTTTACCCAGGAATCGAACTCGTGATCTCCAGATGATAGGGCAAGTGCTTTACCATTGCGCCACTCGTCACTCAACAGAGTCAATCAACACGATGGATGTGCGGAAGAAACAGAAACAAAAGCAGCATGGCTTCCTCCAAGAAAAGGAAGGTAAACAATAAAAAAAATTAACCTTCAAAGATGAACGGACAGATGTTTGTTTATTCTTCCTGCAGGAAGTTTAAAACCAGTTTGTCTCATAGGTCCTGAAACTGTGGCGCTAATAAAAAGCAGTAATGTAAAACGCCACTATGAGACCAAACACGGGTCGTTAGAGCAATCATATCCGCAGCCGTCCGAGGTGAGGGCGTGTTAAATACCTGAACTGAGAGCCCGGTGTGACAGAGCAACCAGAGTCCGTTCACATTCATTTACAGCACAGCAGCGTACAAATACATATTCACTGAAGACTGATTGTTTTCCATACAAATACAAGGAAATACACGCCCACCAAAGCTCAAATTGTCCACATGTTTAACGTATTTAATGAAAATTGACAATACAAATGATCAAAATCCTAATGGAAATCTTTTGATAATAATTAGAATTTTTATAGACTTCAATGACTGCATATATCGAGATCTGAATCCTAAAACAAACATGAAATTCGGATCTCAACTCAAAGACCTTAAATTTGAACTGTTTTACAGCTACTGTACATTTAATGTTGCGATATCACTTTTGCCACAAATATTAGAGCAGCTGAAAAACAGTCGATCCCTCCGCAGTCGCTTGTTTTTTTTACTCTCTTGCTTGTCATAGAACCCGTGCAGCTTCATCTCTGACACTGGAGACTCATTCCATAAATCTTAAATAAAAAAGTTTTCTCTATATCAATGATTAGACTCTGTAAATAGGCTGCTACAAAAACAGTAACATATTCCTCAGACTCCAATAATGCAATAACAATGATCAGATTTGTCTTCCAGCCAGAACTACAATCAGAGCTGCTGTTAAAGGAAATGTTTTCTCACCTTCTAAAACAAGCACACTGTGGTTCAGTATATTCCCGCCAAAAGAAATTCATGCGATTGTGCCGCTGTATATTAACATGGCAGGTGCGTGCCGCGTCGCGATGTGAATATCAACCCTGGAACATTGATTTTTTTATCAGGAAATCTTTACACCCGTAGTAAAACAGAGTTGGTGACTGATATTCCACGCTCATATCTGATGCGCAGGGCTGTTTTTTTTTTTTTAATAGAGGGACCGTGGCAGAGTGCTGATAATTGGATCACGCTGGGCTCTTTAATATTGCAGGGAAACTGGAATCATGTTCAGAGAGAGCGTGCGGAGAGGAGAAGGGCACGGAGCTCAAAGTACTGGGGGAAAATGGGTTCAACTTGTAAATGCTTATTAATTTCCTGAGACATTCCGACTCTTTGATAAAGTTTGTTAGTTCATTTTAACTCAATTATCTTTTTTTCATAAATTACATTAGCATTAGCATTATCATTGTATTTAATTTCCACTATTATGATCTGGTTTATATCAAATTTTTAATTTGCCATGATCCTTTATTCCGAAAATAAACTACGTACGGCGTTCAAGTCAAACCGGGACTTGTGCACAGTACGATGATGAGACTCTTAGCTAGAGTAAAACATTTAGACGGTGAAAACGTTCTAAAAAACACCATACATCCATGAATGAAGGACACATGTGTCTGGGAGAACTGTACACACAATCATTCATCATCACCACTTGCACATTACAGGAACTCGGCTGGGTTCCCGCTGCATCCCCCGTACATGCCTGACCTCGCTCCAAGACATTTCCACATGTTTGAGCCATTAAAGGAGTTCCTGGGAGGCCAGTGTTTCAGATGTGCAGCAGGCAGTCCGATCATAGTTTCTACCTTGATGGTTTTCAAGCACTAGTGAAACGCTGTAGTGTAGCAGTGGATTATAAAGAGAAATAAAGGGAGTTTTCACTCGCAGGACTGTTTTTCTGTTGTTCTTCAAAATCAAAAGTCCCGCTTTGACTTGAACGCCCCTCGTATTTCTATGAATAACGTACACAAAGGAGTCTGGATACTGAAAATACATTCGATAAATTAAAAACACAAGTATAAACATGTTTAAGAGATGCTGCTTTGCTGCAAGAAGATAAATGCAGTTAATATATTAAACGACTTCATTCGTGTTAAACTGTGTAGAATCCCCAAACTGCCTTTTAAGGGAAAAGGGGTGGGGCTAATCAGCTCCTGTTCAAGGTATGGGTGGAGCCTGTTTCTGGCAGAAACAGAAAGACCTAAAAGCACCAGAACGCAATGGACTGAAGTGGACAGCAATCTAAATTTAAAAGTTTACTTTTTGTAGACAATTTGGAGAATTATAATTTTGGAAATTTATCAGTCGGACTTATTCCAAGGATTGAACTACACCTGAATCTTCTAAAACTGAATTTGAAACCTAGTACACAGATTCAAATCATGGAATCAGTTTTATATCTGATGTAACTCAACTATACTAGGAATGCAATAGAAGCAAAAATATTTAAATTTGTCTTTTCATATCTCCAGTGCAATAATAGACATCAAACCTTTTTCCTAAGAGCACTGAAATTATCTAGTCTGTTACAGCTCTACTTCAAACCCCCCAAAAATAAGACAAATTGCCCTTTTACGGACATGAGAAAAAACATTTTTGGGATCTTGGCGAAGTTTCAATCTAATCAAAAAAGAGCATCTTCATAAAAAAAAAAAATAATAAAAAAAAGATACAGCTCTGCAATTTTGATAAAATCATAACTTAACAGCTGTTGTAGTTTATGCTTGTGATTGCTTTGTGTTCAACGTTTTTTCTACCATCTGTTCTCTCTCTCTCTCTTTCACACACACACACACACACACACACACACATGCACAAAATGATGAGACAGAATTTTAGATGAGAGGAAGCATTAGCTGATCTACAGTCTATAACCTTTGAAGTGATAATGGAGCTCTGCATTTCGTTTTGCCTAAGCGCTGAGCACATCTGCTCTTTTCTTTCCTTTTCTTTTTTTTTTAAACCGGTTAATGGTGACTATCCTGCGGTCCAGCTGGACAAACAGGTCTATAATCATCATGTTATATGACAAGACCTATCCTGCTGGCCTTCAGCTCCCTCTGATGGACCTGCAGTGCATGCTCCAGCTTCTGATCGGCTGATCGTACCGTCTCGTTGAGAGAAAGGTTGGCTGGAGCCTGGCCTTTACCCTCGGAGTCCTCCAGCCAGTTCCGTCGAGCGAGCTCCTCCAGCTCGGCCTGCATCTTATCCCAGAACTCAGTGTCTGACTGGAGAGTGAAAGGAAAAAGAAAAGAGTGAATAAAAAAATGATCTGTGAATACAATTGTTCAGGTTACACAACCACAAGTGAATTCCGGTTCACATACTGTAATTCTTCAGGTGTTCAATTATTATTTCTATATCTATAAATATATAGCAAATTTGCGTTATCCTTTAATATCTTCCAGCCATCCATTGCCTATATGTCTTATCCTATGTAGGGTCACAAGAGAAGCCTGGAGCCTACTGTATGCCTGGGATCTCATTGCACACACACACACACACACACACACACACTCGCACCCATTTACACACTAGGGACACTAATCTGTCTACAGCACTTGTCCATGGACTGCTGGATTAAAACAGTGTACCTGGGGGAAACCCACCAAAAACAGTGAGAACATGCAAACTGAATACATACACACACACAGGACCGGAGCCGAGATTCGATCCCCCAACCCAGAGGTGCGAGGTGGCAATGCTAACCACACATCTATGTGCGACCTTTATCATTTATTATATAAAATTGCACGAAAATAGTAAAATTAATAGTAAAATTCAATTTGAGGAATTGCAAGAAAGGATAAAAAACTTAACTTGCATGTTATCATTATCTCTATTGTCTCTAAAATATAAACTTAAAAGTACTGTGGAACCTTGGATTACAAGCATAATTCGTTCCGGAAGCGGGCTTGTACTGTATTCCAAAACACTCGTAGACCAAATCGGAGTTTCCCATAAGACATAATGGAAACTCAAATTATTCGTTCCATTTTTTCCCCCAAAAAATACAAAATATAAAGTAAAAATAAAACAAATTAACCTGCACTTTACCTTTAAAAAGAATTGCTACAGAGCAGTGTTTCTTTGTAGAGCAGAGAGAAATAGTGTGTGTGTGTCTGTGAAGGCGAAAGTAGGAGGGGTCTGTGTGTGTGTGTGTGTGTGTGTGTGTGTGGCATGGTGTCCAATGCGCGCACACAGACACAAAGAGCAGACTAAGCCTTGAGCAGAGGGAGAAAATGGATTTTTAACTCCTCTAATGAGACTTTATTTTGCTTTACACGCGCACTGTACACACGCATACAGACACAAAATAAAATACATTTTACACACACACACACACACGTGGTCCCAGTGTTATAGTAAACAGTACACGTGTGCACAGATGTTGATTATACCAATAAGAGACGCGTACTAAGACCCAGCAGGGGAGACGATTACCCACAATTCCGTAGCGCAAGAGAGAGAAAAAACATTGGCTCAATTGTGATCACGTGAAAAAAGGTTTGCATGAGTGATACATGATACTTGGTGCTCGTAAACCAAGACTTGCTCGTTTTTAAGTCAAAATTGGTTAAAAATCTTTGCTCGTCTTGTGGAACACTCGCGAACCGCGTTACTCGTAATCCGAGGTTCCACTGTAAGCATGAACATGGCCTTGGAGAAATCCCTTTACATTTTACAATTTTAACTTTTTTTTTTTTACTCTAGAAACTGCAGAATTGATCTGAAATCTGTTACTTTTTAATGGTCATATTTATTATTTTTTCTTTATTACATAGAAACATAAATCAAAAGCAAAAAGACAATATTATTGTCTTTCACTGACTGTCTAAACGCAACACCAATCTACACTGATTTCATTCATGTTTCTATGTAATAAATAAAGAAAAAAAACAAAATATGACCATAAAATTTTGTGGCCTTGTACCTCCAGGGTCGAGGGTTCGATTCGCACCTTGGGGTCTGTGTGCATGGAGTTTGTATGTTCTCCCTGTGCTTGGTCAGTTTCCTCCAGGTACTCCGGTTTCCTCCCACAGTCCAAAGACATGCAGGTTAGGTATAATTGGCATTCCCAAATGTTTGTGTGAGAGTGTGTGTGTGTGTGTCTATGGATTGGCACCCTGTCAAGGGAATATGCCGCCCTGTGCACAAAGAAACCTGGGATCTGCTACGGAAAATGAATAAATGAAATCTTTACCTGTTTATATAAAGGTAAAGTGACGGAGACATGCATGCACCAGACAAGCAAACAAACCTGCATGTCTTTTTCATTTTGCACCTTTTCCTTACTGTATGTTCAGTTGGAGCCGCACGCTAGTGGAACTGATAAAGTGTCATTGTGGGTAAAAAAACTTGCCATTCTCATTATGCAACACTGACACCTGTGAGAAATTTGTGTCTGGTCCACACTGTCCTTTGCACTGTCTTTTGCTTTAACCAAACCTCGGGCCTCCCTCATGTACACGGCATTAGATCTGTGTTACTGCAGTGACGCTGGTCATTAGCGCGGGTTTGGGCTGCAAGGTGAAAAGCTCAGAGATCATTTCAGGTTGTAGAGAGGACGAGATCCAATATCAGATTTAGGGCTGGACTGCAAAACTAATTCTCAGATTTCATACCGTGTGTGTGTGTGAGATGGCTCAGTCCAGATTCATTATAGTTTATAACCTGAGCTATTTACAGTCATTTACTGACTATAGATAGATATACTGTAGCCTGTGAGTGCTGGGAATGAGGTTTATCATTACCAATGACCCTGCATGCATAGTGTGTGTGTGTGTGTGTGTGTGTGTGTGTGTGTGTGTATGGTATATACACATATTTAGCTCTTTGTGAGGACCAAAATGATAAAACAGCTTAAACATTGAAATCCTGAGACAGCTTCAATACCCCCCCCCCCAAAAAAAAGGGAAAAAAAGGGAAAAAAAGTACAACTCGTGAATAATTCTCTACACATCTTTCCCCAAAGAGATTATTAGACTGCTCCGGCTCATTCAAAATGCTGCCACGAAGAATGTCAAGCCCTTTTTATGAAAAAGGATCACGGACAGGGGAAGACCGATCGGTGTGAGGCAAACAATGTCAAGGAACGAGCACAGAACCTCGAAACTCTGGTTACTTACAGAATTCATCTTAAATTTGACATGATGCATGTTTTAAAGTGCTGATGCCGTAAAACTGTGTGGCTTTGCGTGCATGTTCTCTCGTTTATGCGTCTATGTCTGGTCTGGGTTCTCCGGTTTCCAAAAACAAAAATAGTGAAATTAATTACTTGCTATTATCATGAATAGTTTTGAAGCCTAAAGTCGGCACCGATGTTAAGGATCATGTAAAAAAAAACATAATGGTTCTGAGAGCAGAAGGCTGAGCGTAAGACGGGAGGAAAGAAGAGAAGGAGAATAAGGACGCTAACGCGAATCTGTCAACCTTCACAGCGTCTCCCTGAACGGGAGAAGCTCTGGCGACTTCATCGTCCGCTCACGTGTCATCAGTCTAGACGAGCGTCTGAACCTTCCCTAAAAAGTCACTTTATTTCAGTGAAATCACAAATGAAAAAAA
>JAOTRS010000022.1:1934942-1947623 GCA_028565755.1 Dinotopterus cunningtoni
AACCTGCACTTTACCTTTGAAAAGAATCACAACAGAGCAGTGTTTCTGTGTAGAGCAGAGAGAAAGAGTGTGTGTGTCTGTGTGTGTGTGTGTGTGTATCTGTGAAGGCGAAAGTAGGAGGGGTCTGTGTGTGTGTGGCACGGTGTCCAATGAGAGAGAAAATCTTTAACTTCTCTAATGAGACATGCTTTTGCTTTACACGTGAACTGCGTAATACATGATACTCTGTACTCATAAACCAAGACTTGTTCATTTTCCAAGTCAAAATTTATTTCAAGTCAAAAATGTTTGCTTGTCTTGCAGAACACTTACAAACCGCGTTACTCGCAATCCAAGGTTTCACTGTAATCATATTTTCGCATATGATAACAATTAAAACATTTAGAAAAGACATGTTAATGAAGTAAAATATGAAATAAATAGACATTAAACCTCACTTAACCGTAATTTATGATTCCTCTTGGCACCGGCTGCTTTACAAACCTGAAAACTGAAAGCAGCTCCCTTTTCTTCTTGCTACCGTCCTTGCTAACATTCTTGGGACCCATGGTGCTAACGTCTTCACTAAATCTTGCAAAAAACGGAAAAAATGTAAAAAAAAATTTTTTTTTTTTTACTTGGTTAGATTGGTTTTCCCCTTACGCAAACAACTTTTGATTGGCTACCGGACATATGTGGTCACGTATATGGTCGCTATTATAAACGTTTAATTCTTAAGGTGAAAAGGTCGGCGTTTGTATGCTGAGGTTCCACTGTATTGCAATGTTTTTTTTTTCTTGGGATTTTTCCTCATTTTCTCTCTAATTTATTAGTAACCAATTCCCACCCTTCATCAAGGATTTTACCCGTACCTGTGGTGTAGGCCCAGGGTCAGACTCCATGCTCATGCTCATCTCCAGCGAGTGTTTGTTCGAGAGGCTGCTTCTGAAGTCGGCAGACCTGCAACGAGAAATAAAGCATGCAACGTGATTAAATGTCTTATTAGACCTAATAGATGGTTGAAAAAAAAAGCAGAGCAGCTTCAGACGCGGGTCAAGGTTCATCGCCGGGGTCAGAATGTCTGAAATGATGCAACTCCTCCTTGGTAAGTTTTCAAATCAAATGTATGATTATTACAGTGATTATAGTGCCGCTTTAAAACATTACAAACTGCACTTGGAAGAGATAACAGAAGCGCACACGTATTAGCATCTACATTGTACCAGAGCAGCTCGCTGGACGAGTGATGAGAGGTGCACCGCTTCCTCTCGTACCGCCATTTCCTCGCACCGTCCCAGGCGCTGTCTGGGTGGAGACTCACTTCGTCCCATCTGTCCCGGGGTGAGCTGCTCACTGCACAGAAAGACAAACAGGGTGTGGATTTAAAGCTAGGGATTTACCTTCTGCACAAGATGAATTCGTTCTATTGTTCTATTGTTCTATAACTAATCCCTAGTTGATATGGTAAACTTAACAATCATGGAAGGAGTCTCCAGTGCAAGTTTTCCTGCACAGCAAAGTCTTAAGCATGAAGCAGCAGCACAGTTTTTTAGACTTATCAACTTCAACAGAGAGAAAGAGAAGAACGAGCGCGAGGCAGGATGTTTGTAAAGGTGGTTAATTTGGCGTATAATGAGCTTAAACTGCATGCGGAACCTCATAACGCGTGTCTAGTGTCGCTCAAGACTTTAAACGGAGTGGTGCAGGGTGTTATTGGGAAGGTATTCATTCTGCTTAATCTGACACACTTTAAACGCAGACATCCTGCATGAAAGCAAAAAAACTCTTTAGTGCTGAAGTCTTTTCTTTCGCGTGGTTCCTCAGACTCTGGGATCGCAGCGTAAAAATGCGAGCTCGTGCTATTCTTTGCAAAATTACAAAGCAGCACAATGCTTCTTTTAACGGTGTCTTTTATAATAAGGGGATGAGAATAGAGCTTAAGGCTTACTCTATAGAAAAATGGCTGGAATTCAGGAAGTGGAAGCAGTTTCTGAGTGCAACTTTAAGGTAGTGCAGTAATATACACACCTGCAAGACATGAAGTTTACTGCTTTTTTACTAAACCAATGTAGCATTTGAAGTTTCGAAGCCACTTCATTTTCTTTCACCAGTGTATAAGATATAATCCAACACCTACAGTAAGCACTGAGTTATTTATAAAATACGAGTGTGAGTCAAAAATGATCCGCACTCTGGTTAAAATAAAACTTATGAGCCTAGAAGCGCCTATCGTTCAACTCTACCGTCTCCCCGGTCACTGCTGTACAGGTGTGAGCATGTTACATCAGTTTATTTGTAACTGCGGTGCGAGCAAAAATGGGCGCCCCACTTGTGATTTGCACGAAAGAAGAGCAGCATGCAGTGATTCATTTATTTTTTTGTGGTCTGAGGGTGGTGTACCTGGTGCCAAAACAACTCAGAGAAAAGCATAAACAGAAGCGTTTGGATATCTGAAAATAAAATTCGGACTGAAGCACTAAGGAAGGTGAAAGTTTCTTAAAGCAAATCATTTTTGGTGACGAGACACAGATTCATTACTACAAGCCTGAGAGTAAACAATAGAGTATGAACCAGAAAGTTCAAAAGTTGACCATCAGCTGGAAAATTCATCAACGCTTACAGTTTTCTGGGATTCTCAAGGGCCAGAAGTATTGGAACATTATCAGGAAAAAAGGGTTCAACAATCTACAGTGCTCGTTACAGTGAGACACTTATTGAAGAGCTGAAGCCTAAACTTCGAATTAAAGCGCTATCCGAGGGAGTTGTTGATCTCGCATGATGATGCACGTCTGCACATTTCTGCCCACACTGTCGACACTCTGAGGTGTTAAAGCGTCCTCCCTATAGTCCTGATCTCACTCCGTCAGACTTTCTCCTGTTTGGTCCCCTGAAAGCAGCCCTACGAGGATGAAGACTCACTTCTGATGAAGAAGCGAAGACAGCGGTGCATTCGTAGCTCGGAGCTCAGCACAAGCGTAGTGACGGATGGACAAAGTGTATTGAAAAACAAGAGGAAAAAGTATGCATTTGTCTTTTCTAAAACAGCCAGAGTGCGGATAATTTTTGACTTCTAGATCATCTCTAAAAGATGCGCAACTGTACGGAAAATATGTTACCAGGAAAAGAAGAAAAATAATTACAGGAAAAGCATGGATTAAAATAAGCCCCCTAAAGGACCTCTTTAAATAATTCAAATAAGTGTAAAAGCTTGCAGTAATAATTTCCAATTCGCCTAATGTGGCACTTCATGCAGATTAAAACAAACATCTTGAATGAAGGAATGAATGAATGACAGGTCGTTAGAGTACATCATCGCTTCTGTCCCAGGAATATCGCTTTAATAAACAGAATTGCTCAAACTGATGGTAATGAAACTGCAGCTGTGGTGAGAATTTTAAAGCGCATATGGTGTGAAATATTAAAAATGTCTTAGCGTATTTATTAAACAGCCAGAAGTTGTTTTAAAGAAATATAATAATAAAAAAACAAGACAGAAATGTGATAAACATCTGATTAGACCTGTCACAGATTGGTTCTGATTTAATTCCAATAAGCATGCTTGATTGACAGCTCTCTCTAGAATATGCTGAGTTTATGCAAATTTAACCACGCCCACTTTTAAACCATGTAAAAGGGAATAGACATAGGCCTGATATACAAATAATATTATCTGCATTGCATATTTCAAATGCAATGCATATTTACAGTTGAGTGCAATAGTATGCACCCCCTTTAAACCTTTCCATGCTTAGTTCTTTATGTTTTTAATTGTATAAATTATATAGGCTTCTCCCAATTTTAACATTATGCTGTGTATATTCAAGACATACAGTATAATCCTAATCATGGTTATTTCAAATTCAGACTGTAACACTACAAAATAAGGAAAAGTTCAAAGGGTGTGAATACTTATGCAAACCACAGCAGGTTCCTTGACGCTTTAATACAGGGGCAGCCTTGCGTTCCAAAAGAAAATAAATAAAAATGTGACAGCAGAAAATGACACACTGCTCCTTTCTCTTGTATATCTGACTAACCTAAAAGTTACAACGGTCTAAGGGTAAAGCTAGACTCCAATATAATATTTCAAATTTACCGGAGTCTAACGAGGCTCTCTCGGGGTTCAGGTGTCCAGGAGAGAGCTGCTCTGTCTCCACTTGGATCAGCTCGGTCTCGTCTGTCTTCTTCCTGCGGAGGCTGCTTTTCCTGGAAGAGGCGCGAGGGCTGCGGCGCTCCCAGCTCCATCTCCTCTCGTACGGCTCGCTCAGGTCCACCAGGTCCAGCGCTGTCGAGATGACTGCCAGAGGGAAATGCCACTCTTACACCAAATGTAGTCAGATAACAAGCGATGGAAGCTTATATGGTTCAAGTCAGAGGTTTATGCAGACTCATTATGAACATTCAAGATCCAGAGGGAAATTGCTTTGTCTTAGTTACAGAGTAATAAAAGGGTAATAAATTAAACAAGGGGAATTAGAATAACTTAGATAGGCGGGGATGGAAGGGGGAAAAAACTTTAAAAAACAGTAATCAGTAAATTCCGTGTTGCACTAATAGGAAGGCACAACATGTGAGTTATGAAAGAATTTGCATATATTGCACTTGAAAGGGAAAAAGGGAAAAGGAAGGAACGTTGCACAAATAATACAGTTAATAATATTGCACTTGAAGAGTGGTAAGGCCCAGTAGTATTGGCAAATGACCGAGGGAATGAATAATGTATTAATGTAATATATTACAGACCGTTAGTGCTGGTAAACGACTGAGGGAACAATTATTATACAGTAATCATGTAATATTGTATTATTACAGACAGTTACTACCTACAGTACATATTGTACACGTTACAGAGAAGAGTTGTATAATTTTATGGCCATTGGTAGAAAAGATCTCCTGTGGCGCTCTGTAGAACACTTAACAGTAATCAGTCTCTCCGGCTGAATTTGCCCCTTTGGAAGAAGAGCACACTGAATAGCGGGTGAGAAGGATTGTTCAGGATCGATTTTATGCTCCATGCATAGTACAAAGTACAGATCCGGCCCTTTTCATAATCCTGTCCAGTAAAAATTCTGCAGACACTTTCGTATTGCAGCCCCAACAAACCACAGCATAAAAAATGAACTCGCCACAACGGACTCATAGATCATCTGGAGAATAGTGCTGCAGACGTTAAAGGATCTGAGTCTTCGCAAGAATACAACCTGCTCTGTCCTTTCTTGTAGAGTGCCGTTGTGTTAAGTGACCAATCCAGTTTGTTGTTGAGATAGACACCCAGATATTTGTATTCTGAGAACTTGTCCACTGTCTCTTCCCCGGAAAGATATAAGAGTCAAGGGTCTTACTTCTCCTGAGCATGATTGTCAAGGCAATATTGGGCTTTCAAAGATTTCTTTAAACTGGGCTTTGCAACCCCCAAGAATTTGGAGCACAAGGTTTAATTTAGTTTGGGTTTTTCTGACAAACACAAGCAACATTTATATATCCATCCATCTATCTATCCATCCATTAATCCATCTGGAAACCTCTGTAGTCCAACTAAGGGACTGTGGAGGCCAATGGTGACTATTGACATTCATACATACAGTATAAGACAAAGACAATACTTTCACTCGCCTACATTATGAATTTAGTGGTACTGAAACTTACAAACTGTCTTTTAATTTGCTGAGCTCACTTAACTGCTAACTTCCTGTTAGTGATGATTGTAGAATCCAGAGAGCTTCTCTGTTCCAACATAAAAAGGGTTTGTCTGAGTCCAAGGAGCTCATTACAGATCTCAGAAAGAGGATGGTGTTCTAACACATCACTCAAACAACTGCAGATTTCAAGATCAAATCAAACAATTACACGACCCAATCTGTTTCCTCTCAGCTGAGAGGAAAGTGGTTCGGATGGTCAGGAACGACCAAGGAACCAACAAGGAACAGACCTGCCATGAACTGGAAGCTGCTAGAACACTGTGTCACTATCTCGTTTTACATCACAGAAAGGGTGCTGTCCAAAAAACTAAGCTCCTGCTCCAATAACACACCCTCTAGCTTAACTAAAGCTTCTAGCTGGAAAGAAAAGGAGAAAATAACATCCTTATGGAGGAAGGTTTAGACCAAAGGTATTTTTGGACGAGTAAAGAAGTGGGGAGTCATTCAATCCCAACCGAATGTTAAGCATGGTGATGGTGGTAGCTTCATGTGCACAAAGTGGATGGAATCATGAAGAAGGTCTCAGAAGAACATCTCAGAATGCTTCATTAGAACCTTAAACCATGAGTGAGATGGTTGAAACTTGGACAGAATCATGTGTTCCAACAGCATAATGACTTAACACTATGGAAAATGCTTAAAAGTCAGGTCCAGAAAACCAACACATTTATTAGGAGTCTGTTGATTCCGCCAAAAACAGTGTTGAAATATCCAACCAGAATTTTGCCAGAAGCGTCTTCTAAAGGAAAAACATACTAAGGAACAAAAATCACATATTAGTTGTGCTGTATGGATATTTTTGTATGGACCTTGTGTTAATACCAGAAAAACTTTACTTGTGCACTGAATTCTTCTCAGCTTCTCACCACAACTGTAGCCTTCAGCTCAACACCGTACAAACTGCATATCTGTATTCTCACACACTCTCTCGTCATGTGGAGCGTTCACCGTCTCTGACAGAGTTGCCGACGTGGTGGTTGACACTGTATGATACTGTTAACTACAAAAATAGATATAAGGACGTCACAGAGCTAAAAACAGTCGCATCTCCGTTGTGAAGCTCAGACACTTTCACGATATCTCAGCACACACAGTTTGGTGTCACTCCACACCAGCATCGCGCTCAGGTACTGTACTGTACGAGGCGTGGTCAGAAGTCGGAAGTATTTACTGCTGAACCTAATTCGCCTCCGTGTTATGATTAAACCTTTTAATTGCAAAATTATAACTTGTATTTTGGAACTTTTCCCGTCCTTGCATGAGAAAGCGGAAAGGCAATATAAGTAATTAAACATTTTCTGTAACATGAACAGCCTTTAGACGCAAAAACCCTATCTTGCTGTGAGCACAATGTAATCTGACACACCAGCAATTACTGAGGATTTTGGACCAATCTGGCGAGGAGGACAAAATCAGAGTGACTGAGTGAATAGGATGAGTTGACAAAAAAAAGGGGGGGGGAAAGGAGAAACAAAACAGATGACGAATAGAGAGAGAGGCAGAACAGATGAGTGAGGAGGAACCTGCTGTGTTAGAGGTGACCGGTCGTGTGGCTCCATCGCTCTTGCTCTCGCTCTGGAAGTCGTCAATGGAGGGGCTCAGCAACGGTCGGCTCTCTTGGTGCTCGCTACCCAGCTGTACACACACACACACACACACACACACACATATACAGTGAGCTGATACTGTCATACTGCTCTTACTGTATACATCAATATCCTCGAACCCAGTCATTAATATTAATATTCTTGTTATCACAAGACGTTTTTGGCACACAGAAAATAACGCATGCCAATTTCTAACATGGACGCTTCCACAGAGGTTCCTTTGGCTGTCTGACAAACAATTTTCAACATTTATTCAAACAGCAGCTGTGAAATCAGGATAAACAAGCTGTTATTTATACATACTGATCAAATATTAACCGTGGCACAGGATGTCTCTGCCCACACCATCATTTCGGATAAACCAAAATCACGTTAAACAACAAATACTTACCACTGTGAACCATTTTAAAGCCTTGTAAACTGTTTCACATGAAATAATCCATCCATCCATCCATCTATCCATCTATCCCTCTAGGAACCTCTATAGTCCAACTAGGAACCGTGGAAGCTAATGGTGACCATTGTATTTTTATTCCCATGTGTACGATCGTGGTAGGACCTCTGGTTATCATTCACACGCGCATTTACACACTAGGGGCAATTTGGAAACGCCAATTAGCCTAATCTGCTTTCTGCTTGTTTGGACTGTGGGAGAAAACCGCAGCGCTAACCACCATTAAACAATCAGTATCGCAATACAGGTAGTCCTCGACTTACGAACATTCGAGTTACGAATGTCCACAGACACGAACAGACAGCGGTCCTGCTTCTGTTTATTTACGTCTGGAGTTGGCTGGGACTTCAACTGGGACCGTGTGCTGTGGTCAGATGAGACTAAGATAGAGCTTTTTTGCAACAAACACTCTAAGTGGGTCTGGCATAAAATAAAAGATGAGTAAGCAGAAAAGCATCTCATGCCCACTGTGAAGTATGGTGGAGGATCTGTGATGCTGTGGGCCTGTTTCTCTTCCAAAGGCCCTGGGAACCTTGTTAGGATGTATGGCATCATGAAGTCTTTGAAATACCAGGACATTTTCAATCAAAACCTGATGGCCTCTGTCGAAAAGCTGAAAATGGGTCGTCATTGGGTCTTTCAGCAAGATAATGACCCAAAACATGTGGCAGACACAAAATCAAGCTCCAACTGAAAACCTGTGGTGTGAACTGAAGTGCATGAGAGAGGACCCAGGATTTTGGATGATCTAGAATGATCACATTTGCACGTGCACCTTATGTTGTCTCTTTTGTACAAAAACGTAGATAGTTCTCTGTTTAACTTAAAATGTCAATCAGTCCTGTCCCAGCTAGCCGGCTAATTAGGTCTCCAAGTTAGCTAGTTAGTTTTTTGTTAATTTATGCTGTTAATTTATGTTGTCATGTCATTCTGTCTTGTCTCAGCTAGCCAGCTAATTAGGTTTCTTAGTTAGTTAGTTAGTTAGTTAGGTAGTTAGTTAGTTAGTTAGTTAGTTAGTTAGTTTTTGTTAATTTATCTTGTTAATTTATGTTATATGTACCACCTTGGTCCTAGAGGAACGTTGTTTCTTTCACTGTGTACTGAACTGTATATGGTTGAAGCGACAATAAAAGCCTACTTGACTTGACTTGATTGTGATCAAAGATCCCGCTATCTGTATTCTCCAATGTTGTAGGAGGAGATTAAGTGCTGTCATGTGATTGTATAAAGTATTAACATCAGGGGCGCCAATAATTGTGGCACACATGATTTCATGAAATGTGGAATTTTTTTTCCATTGAATAACTGTACTTCAATTAAAGGTTGGATTTTTCTCTCTTTTGCAGTTTTTTTTTTATTGTTTAAATAAAAATAATAATTCATTATACAGTAAGAACACATCTTAACCAGGAGTGCCAATAATAGTGACATGCATTGTATAGATTAGGAGTGTTCAAGTCAAACCAGGACTCGTGATGAATTTCTGGTGAATGAAGGCGTAAGAGCGATCGACGTTGACAGAAGACTTCAAACACAGTACGGTGATGAGACTCCTATCGGCATAAAACATTTGAATAAAGCGAATGTTTTAAAGAACGTCCGTAAATGCCGATCCTGGACCGAGGTGGCTCAGAGCCAACTGCAGTCACTCCCATGATCATTCACCGAGTGGACCATCACCTCATCCTCGAAAACCCACAGATAACGATTGTTACCAAGTGCAGAAGAAAGAGACGCATCCGTCTGTGCAATCAAAAGTCCTGCTTTGACTTGAACACCACTTGTACATCTTTCCTTTTTAAGATGCAGCCCTTGTTCGTCTTTTACTTGATGGGCTGTCTGATCAAATTTTCCAACTGGTTGTTTGAGGGTGTTTGATGATAGGGCTTTCTATTTGATGCAGGGTCTTCAGCTTGTAATGAAAGCTTGTAGTAATGTTCCTTTTTATTTATTTTAACACTTTTACATTCTTCCTTGTGTACTTTTGTATAATCATTACAGGGTCAATATGGACACCTCAGACCACAAGACCTTTTTCCATCACTCCAAAGTCCAGTGTTTATGCTCCCCAGCAATCTGAACCTTTTCACTAGTCCCACTATTTAAAGTGATTTCCTTATGGACACACAGCTGTTTAGTCCCAATCCTGTGAGTTCTCATCACATTGTGTGTGTGGAAATGATTTTACTCCATTTTAGTCCATTCCATATATGCAACTTCCCCAAGTGTTTAAGTGATCTCCGATCAGTTCATGATCAGTCCATGTTTTCCGATCAGTTCTAGTCATTTCAGCAACCTCCCTAGCTGTTTTCTTTGCTTGATCAATAATTTCACCATTCAGGTCAATAATTTCACCATTCTGAAACACAGCAACATCTTTTCCATGATCACCTGAAAAATTGTCCTTCTGACATGGCTGATTAAGATATGAGAAGCTCCTCACTGCATCAATTAAGGTTAAAAGCATTGTTGCAGCTGAAACATATTAATCACCGCAGTAACAATTATCCAATTAAAAGCTTTTAAATGTTTGATTATTTAAATCCCTATTGTGACTTCGCAATTCAACATACTAAAAAACAACATGGGCTTTTGACAAAAATGTCAACAAAAAAAGAAAGAAAAGAAAATCTATTTTCCAAAACACAGAATATGATGTGTATGTTGCTTTAAATCATGAGTTGCTTTCGCTGTCTCGAAGCACTATCGATCCATTGCATCCCTCTTCCTCATCCTTTGGATATCTGCCAGTGAAATGTACGTGAACTATAGAGAGCGATAAAAAATGCAAGATAAAGACGGCCTTCACACGGGCTGCCACTGACACCTCACTCTATAACTCACAAAAATTGATAATTAACTCACGCGTACTGGCAGAACACTGACGGTCGGTTTTCTGCCAAAAGATCTGGAGTGATTTATTTATTTATTTATTTTTAATTTTGGTTATTTAATAAAATATATCACATATAAAAAATGTGTCCCGTAAAGTGATAACTACATTAGGTTCATATATGGCTTTAACCCACAATGTGGAACTGTCGGTACTGACATGTGTTAAGTGCTTCAATTGGTTGTATCTGTAACTGTAATTAAGGGAACAGTCTGTCACACGAGGGGCGTTCGAGTCAAATTGGGACTAACTGTTTCCTTAATTTTTTTAAAGCCTTTATTTTAAGGCCAAATACACCTGTGAAAAAACAAACAGACAAACAGGCGGACAAAAAAATCCATGAACCATCTTAAAGTGTTCTATTACTCATCTTACATCCCCGTCCATTAACAAGCTATGCTTTTTCCCCACATCCATTAGTCATGTTCTCACACTGCGCGACCTATACTGAGTACACACTATTCAAAGACAGATAAATTGCAAAGCTCATAATTCATGTCCTGAAAACTGACCCTTTGCCACCAAGCAGATGGGATAAAAAAAACCCCAAACTGTCCATATAAGTTTTCTGACACTTCACCCTTTTTAAAGTCATAGAGGTTGAAGGCGGAGATTTTACACAACAATGTCACCGTGTTACCGATAAAAACAAGTTATTCAGAAAGAATTCAGCACACAAACGTGGATGAACTTTCCAGCCTGTAATTGATTCTGGGGGATGTTTCATACACGAAGCACTGCCTCCAAGAATCAATTACGGGCTCCGTGGATGAGACGTGGGAGACGTGGAAAAGAAAATAAACTCATGAAAAGTGAATGCCGACCACACATTCTATACTCTGTTCTTTAAATAGCTGCTTAGAGCTGGCAGACACTTTTATCCAGTTCACTGCTGAACTGCGGAAGTTATTATTTCAGATCAGAAAGCTAACCAAGGCACCGAAGCTAACAGGTGGGTGTGTGTGTTCAGCCCACCTTGGTTGTGATGGTGAGGAGGGGGTTTCCATCTGAGGAGGCCTTACGTGGGAACTCCTTCAGCATCATGCCAACCACCCTCGAGTCTTTCCCCTATAACAGTGAAATCAACAGTGAACCGGGTCAGTGTGCTGCTAAATTAGCATGGGCGCGAATAGGCATGTGTTGATCATCACTTACACTGTACTACTGTATATCATGATATTCGGCATGCAGGATTGTTTTTATTGTTATCCAGGCTGTGCAAGCTTGCGGGCAGCATTTTTAAGCATCAGATTCGCAGCAAAAGCCTTAAAGCTAGGATTTTCTTAGCTATCATTTTTGTAGCAGCACTCGCTAAATTAAGCTAGCAAGTTTAACAGAGAGTGTATACTGTACAGTGTGGTAGCTAGCGTTAGCTATCCAGTTTAATATGTTGCTTCTATACATAAGCTAATCACAATAATTACAATATAAATAAACAGATAAATGAATAAGTGAATATTTTTGGTTAACAGATATGAACTTGGTGTTTGTGCTTGTTTTTTCCCATTATTTTCTTTTTCGTGATTCTGACCATGAGTGAACTCTTTTCTTTTAATTTACTCAAACTTTTTTTCCTAAGCCGTAAATCATCAAAATGAAAACAAAAAAAGGCTTGAAATATGTTACTTGATGTGTGATGAATTTAGAATATATGAGATTTTCACTAAAATAAATTGATTTTTTAATAATATTCTAGTTTGTGTATCCAGCATCATGCTTTTGATTATCATAAATTTAAGCATTACTGCTTGGTCACTTGATAGACTAGGAGTTAATCTAAAACTTGATATATAAGTTTGAGATTATAATCTATAAATAATGTTAAATTAATGTTACAAGAAGTGTAAAGAGCCTCTTGAGGGGCAAGTATAAAAAAAATAATAATAAAAAAAAAAAAACATAAAAGAATCATATGTGAATCATACAGGGCTTTTAATCTGCTCTGGACCTGTGCAATTATCTTAATTGGAAAAGGCTGCAATTTATTATAGGTATTTTTTTGCATAGTCAGGAATTTATGTTTGTTTGTCAATAAATCATTTGTTTTTT
>JAOTRS010000022.1:1969190-1984315 GCA_028565755.1 Dinotopterus cunningtoni
TATGAGGATTTATTTGATTTGGGCAGCAAAACTGCATGATTACTATTGAACGGTGGATGTCATAAAATATCTTAGCTCAGTCCCGATAAACCTGATGTTACTGATATTTCTGACAGAATTAATTATATTGGTTTCTCAAAAAATCCACAACAAGTGTTTAGATTTTACAGAAACATTTTATCTTTATTACATAATTCTATTATTATAAGAAGATTAATCTAGGAAGTTTACACACACACACACACACACACACACACACAAACCTTTGTCTCTACATTAGGGAGAAAGTTTAGAATTGACGTTTGATCTCTGTCTTTACACTCACTCACTAACTCAATCTCTATACCACTTATTCTGTTACATCGGGCCACGGGAAGCTTGGAGCCTATCCGAGCGAACTCAAGGCACAAGGCGGGGCACACCCTGGACAGGGTACCAAGGGTACCAATCCATCAAAGGGCAAGCACACACTCACACTCTTGTAACGCCTATTAGCCTACTATAAATGTCTTTGAACTGTGAGTACCCAAAGGAAACCCACCAAAGACGGGGAGAACATGCAAACTCCACGCACACAGACCAGAGGCAGGAATCCAACCCTGATCCTGAAGGTGCGAGGCCACAGTGCTCACCACTACGCCACCGTGCCGCTCTACTTTTACGTTCTTTTACATTTTTTTTTCACAACAAGCAACACAGACTTTACATGTAAACAATACAAGAAGTTAAAAAAAAAAAAGCTTAACCTTATCTGCACCTCCAAGACCTTCAAGTTTTTAAGAAAACCAAATCGAAATCATTGCTGCTCTCGGCTGCCTCTTGGCACAGATGCACTGCTGTTTATCCTCTGCGTGAGTACTGAATCATGGCTGAGATTTGAAATGAAAGGATTAGAGCTTTCCTCTTAGTACAGAGGCAATAATTACACATCAATAGAGAACTAATGAGAAGCTCTTTAAATAAAACTCCATCATGAAGTGAAATGTAATTGGTACGTTTCACATCTTACTTTGTTGCCTCGTTTCACGCTGGTACATTTGACTCAGTAGATGTGTTTGAGGAAATGGACAGCTGATGAAATGGCTTGTAAGAAGGTGCAGTTAAATAGAAAACAGGTTCGGTTTTAGTAAAGACTCCCTATACACACACACACACACACACACACACACACATAATTTAATATTAAGTCACAGGCAGCAAGCTGCTTTTTAAACCAACACCAAATGACATAAATTTAAATAAACTGGGATTAAAAATGTTAGAGGACAAAAACCAAAACCAATATATTAAAAAAAACGCAAAATCTCTGTAAATTGTACAGGAGTTGTAGTTTAGTGTTTGGTTTAGTGTTTTAAAATGTACTGGTAAACTTGAACATAGCATCTGTTCATATTTATATTATATGTTTCATATAATAAAGCAAATAACAATACCAACATCAATAAAAGATTTATTCATCAGGCGTTGCACTTGCGATTGCAGAGGGCTCAGAGCCACCTCGGCCAGGATCATCATTCATGGATGTACGGTTACTGGTATGGTTACGGTTTCTTAAAATGAAAAATATCTAATTGCCAATCCATTGCAAGGCACACACACACTCACACACTCATTCACACACTGTGGGCAATTTGGGAATGCCAATTAGCCTAATCTTGTTCAGCCTAATGTATGTCTTTGGACTGTTGGAGGAAACCAGAGTACACCCGGAGGAAACCAATCAAGGGAATAGATGCAAACTCTACGCACACGGACCCGAGACGGGAATCGAACCCTCAACCCTCATGCAGCCTTGTTAAGAGAATAAGAACATGTATGCAAGTTACTAGATTTTAGATCATTAACTCCTCGTTAAAAGAATGACCAATCCAGACCACAGGTTTAGGAAGCAGTAGCGGTTTGACATTGTTAGTAGTTGTATCTTTTCTGCCCAGAGGTCAAAAAGCTGCATGGAAATGAATGCCAATTTTCCATTTCAGCCTGGAAGGCTCCAGATGGGTTGATATCAAACTGCTCCGAGGTCGTGCAATGACAAGGCAGCGAGCAGCGTACAGACATTCACACCATCGTCTCGGCTTGATGCGGCATTCACGAGTCTGCCACCTGCCACTGGGAGAGGAGAAAATGTGTGTAAGTCTGACTGGTGCAGAATGGCGGGATTTCTATGTTGGCATTTGGCTGGAGCCAAGGAGCAAAAACTACTTTTATCACTGAACTTTGGAAAACTAAAAGTGTCAAAAGGTTTCCGTATTCTCTAATGCATAAAACTCAACAAAGATTCAGTAGATGCCAGTATTGAATATTCTACCTATTCGCTCTTTCTTGTTGTTCCTGTCTCTTTCCGGTGTAACCTTTTGTGATTTAACACCCCCGGAAGGTGACACTGTGGGATTTGGGCCCCAGCTGTGCCGTTTGCATTCCCCAAGGATACATCAGGAGTGTGGATGAAAGGAGAAAGCCAGGGCAAGTATCACTTAGTAACAATTGCTGGTGTTTCATTTACACTATTGATTCATGTGCTTCCAAAAACTAAATAAATAAATAAAATCCCTAAATACTTCACATTTTAATAATTTGGCTAATGTTCATATCCAGAAAGGCAGAAACAAGTGAGGCAGAAACCAATCCTAACACGAAATGAGTCAGTGATGCTGCAAGACCGAGTTTGCACTTGGTAAATACACATAATTCTTTTATGCTTGATTACCTTTACATAATTAGAATTTATTCTGTCCTAAAGTGAAAATAGGCTTTTCTTAATGTTTTACTTATTGCACCATTTAAAGGATATTTCTGTTTGCATGTACACATGTGTACAGACACTTTCATTAAAAAAATTGACATATGTCAATAATATTGCAATATCCACTCAAAATAAAATCTTAAACTTGATCAGATGCTAAACTGACATAAACTGACATAAACCACATTGATTAAAATCCTTGAAACCTTTAAATGCCCTATATATAAAACTTTATGGACATAAAGCAGTCTGTGTCAGTAGGGACAGTAGTCTTGAGTATTTTCTGTACGAATTCTATATTGTTACAAAGTGCTGCCACTGGAGACTCCTTCCTTAAATGTTACATAAAAGTTTCCTTACAGACTTTCTAGCCGTATCAAAAGAGCACTCAATGTTTTTGCAATGTTTATTATTATTAGTCTTTGCTTATGTGTAGCGAAAATCCCTATGAATGACCTGTCACTATAGCAACGATAATGTATTTAAACGAGCACATTAATATAAGCCTGCGATTTTCAGCTGCATTACAGTCAGAGCTGCTGTTACTGAAAATTAATTAACACCTCCCAGACCTACAGATTGTTTTCTCTACCCCTCTGCTGCTTGTATGATTATATTAACAGAGCGT
Source organism: Dinotopterus cunningtoni (assembly GCA_028565755.1). Lineage (NCBI taxonomy): Eukaryota > Metazoa > Chordata > Actinopteri > Siluriformes > Clariidae > Dinotopterus > Dinotopterus cunningtoni. Next base: position 1,972,562 of record JAOTRS010000022.1, read on the forward strand.
GTAAATCTTTCCTGTCTAATTGGATGCTCTTTGCTAATTTTTCACAAAAATAAATGATTTGTAAAAATATAACACTAAATAAACAGCAGGCAGTGAATACTTTGGTTTTATTATATCATGCAGCGACACCATGATCGGTTCAGAAACGCACACTATCATCACCTCTTCCTCTGGGAACTTACACCTCTTGGTGACAACATGATGTGTCAGTGCACATGCTTGCTCTCCGGGTAATTCGTTTATTAAGAGGCTCGAAATCTCATCAATGTGCCCAAAAAAAGTTAAAAGTGTTGTCATTAAGCGTAATGTTTATAAGCTGGTAGACTTTTTAAGGAGACTTTAATCACCTAACCTGGCAGACGCCACAAAGAGTGGTTCATATGGACGAGTGTGTACATGGTTACCTTCATGTTATTCTATCAGAGCCTGAACTATCTTTAGAGGGTTGCCAGTTGTGAACAGTGAAGGAGATGCATGGCTGGCAGATGTAGGTGGTCAAAATGTCAGACATGGTGGCAGACACATCGCTACAGGCAAATGTATATATCAGTCCCAAGGCCAGCTGTCCATCTGGGAGTGATACAGTGCAAACAGGGAGATGATGAGGCTATTAAAAATTTGTTAAAGGTTATTAAAAGGTGGTTGTGTAACAAGATGAATATGCTAATGGGGTCAGTATATCTACTTAAAATACAATACTGCTGAAAACCTACTGTCTGTGTGCATGAAGAAACTGTGTGCCCGTTTTCCCGTTTTCCCTGTGCTTTGTGGGTTTCCTCCATGTACTAGAACCCCCTCTCCCCCATATAGTGCAAAGAGATGAAATGCAGCCCATTTGGTGTGTGTGCAACCAGGGTGTCCTTGTGTTTTGCATTACCTGGCATAGAAAGAAAAGAGTGTGTGAATGCGTGCATAGTGACTTCTGATAAATTTGCATCATTCCTAGCAGTGCTTCACAATTAATCACATAAAGTCTGAAATATGGACCTGCACAAGTTATATACAGGAATGTATACCCTCTTATTATTCGTCTAGCTATTTGGTGTCGTCTTAATAAATATGTTTGAGTACAAAATTGTACATTTAATAGTTAAATATCACAGTTTAACTCGATGTTGCAATGTCAAAATAATTGGAATAATTGTCAAAAAATCGTTAAGCCCTAATTCCTAGGATAAAGTAGTTAAAAATCAACTACTGAATTAATTCCAAATGCAATTTAAACATCCAGTAATACTATAAATTTGGCACAAACAGCTAGGTTACACTGCCCTCTGGTGGATACATGCCAAAAGATAAATGTGTGCAATTTGATGCCTAATTTAATGTTGATTGATTGATTGATTGATTGATTGATTCATTAATTGATTGAACCATATGTTATTATTTGAATGAATTATTAATTAAGTAAAAGCACAACCAATAATATTTACCATTGCAAAATCTCTCTATATAAAACAGAAATTCTGTGTGTGGCTGCGGTGGTGGTGGTGTTTGCCAAGGTGAGCAAGAGGCAGCCTACTTTTATGTTATAGTGTGAGCATGCCACACGCATTTCTCACCCACTGTTACAGTATGTATATGTCATCTTGTGGGTGTATCACAGGCATACCTCACTTACGGTTCCAGAAGGCAGCGCCATCTACTTTTAAATCATACTGTGATTGTGCCATCGAATGCACCAGGTGCGTTGGGCCAAGCTCATAGCTAATGATTACACTGTAGAGCATATGACAGGCAGAAGTAGGGGCCACCGAAAAATTGGAGCAGCATGAGGAGTGGCAGCGAGTTGACCACAATCTCCATTCTCAGGTAATGGTAGCATGCAAGCATCAGGATCTGCACATGGGCGGAGCCATGAGTAAACTTAAACATGACTAAACAGTTATAAATAGAAAATTATACATAAGTTTATATTAAACTGTTTATTAATAGAAAAAGATAAATGTTGTAATATACATATGACTGAATCTTTTTAGGCATGAGCAAATATATGGATTATGTCTGCTCAATTCGAGCTGTTTTTTGTTTGTTTTGTTTTAATGAATGATTGTATAGTGTACAGCACAATTGGTATGATGTATTCGGTGGTGGACATGTAGTATATACTACAGTAGGTTGTTTAAATTCCATAATTAAGAACAACACCTGTAACCAGTAAACCTGTTTGTCCATGCAGTTATCTAATCAGCCAGTCTTGTGGAAGCAGTGCAATGTCTTATACAAATTATACAACTACAGGAAAAGAGCTTCAGTCCTTTTCATCAGAATTGGTGAAATGGCGTTTCTGTAGCTTTAATGCTGGTAAGGTTGTTTGGTGCCAGACAGGCTGGCGTGTTGGTATTTTGGAAATGGCTAATTTGTGATTTTCAATTGCAAAATTTTCTGGGGTTTACATACAGTTTCTCACTCATTCTCTATACCGGTTATCCTGCACAGGGTCACCTATAGCAGGGGACTCGGAGCGCTAGGTGGGGTACACCCTGGACAGGGCACATGCACTCATGCGCTAAAACACTACAGGCAATTTGGAAATGGCAGTTAGTGTAATCTGCATGTCTTTGGGCTGTGGGTGGAAACCAGAGTGCGCGGAGGAAACCTAGCAAGCAAACTCCACACACAAAGGCTTGAAGGTGGGACTCAAACCTTCACAGTGATGCGAAAAAACTAAATACATCAACTCTCTAGGTGGATTATTAGTGTTTCGTTGAAGAGAAATGTCAGGGGAGAATGGCTGGACTGCATTGAGCTGATAGGAAGGCTATGACCTTCTGGAAAGTTTTGGTGATCTTACAGAGTACGTTAGACTAAATTCAGTCATGTATGTTACTTTGTGACTTGCCTCTACTAGGGTTTAGTTTGGATTTTTTTTCTTAAACCCTACATAAGTGTCACTACTGTTATTATTATTATTATCGTTCGTTGATACTTCAAATCCCCTCATGCATCACGGTTGAACCGGAAGTGTTTTCTCGTGACCTTGGCGTGTCAGTTTGAGAGCACTAGAAGAGGCAGCATGGCTGGGAACGAGCCTGGAGTAAGTCGTTACCTTATTAAAATAAAAAATGCGTGAATAATTATGACGTGGATAATCTAATGTAGTGTTTATATGTGTTAGTGGTGCGTGTCTTTTGATTTATTTATCATTTCTAGTTGAATGTGCTCTGTGATATTTATTGGCTAGCTAGAAGCTTAGCCGAGATATTGCGTTAATATTCTGCGCGTGCGTGTGTGTCTACCGTTATATACTAATATAAAATATGAACATTTAACAATCATTCGTATGTGTGTATATTACTAAAACCCTGACGTTAATGTGAAATTCATTTACACAACAGGTTAACGGTGTGTGCGGGTTAGAGGTACCGTTACAGTAGCTAGTTGTGCTAGTAAGAGGACAGGGTAAACCTTTCAGCGCGTGAGCATTTAAGGACAAACCGTTAGAATTTAAAATTTTAATTTTAAATCGTCTGCGTCACGTAAATTGTTTTTTTTTCTGGGTGCTCGTGAAACTAACTAAAGTTCCACAGACATGCACTTCCATGCATAATAAAGAGCACACTACACTTTAACATTAAACACTGTGTGTGGACATTTTAGTGAAATTTATTTGTGAAATCCTCCATCGTTGACCTTGTAGTGAATCCGTTCCTATTTTGACATAGACCAAGAACAAGCCGTGTCTCAAATCATGCATAGTGAACCATTCTGAGCCACTCATTCAATCATTCATCCATTCATCTGCATTAAGCTCTTTATTATGTTTAGGGTCATGGTGGAGCCAAAAAATATTGCGTGCATTCCAGACTAAGCACTTATTCATATCCAGTGAAACCAGTTCAATCGGTAAACTTGCGTGTATTTTGGAGGAAACCTGGGAAACCCAGAGGAACCCCAGGTGATCATGAATCAAACCAGGAGCTGTAAGGTGGCTCCTGAGCAGGAATGTGTACCATGGAGCTTTAGAGCATCTTCACATTCATTTGTTTTTTTGTTTGTTTGTTTTTTAGTATGACTGTGAGTGGAAAGAAATATGCTTTTGGTTTTGTTCGCTCTGTGTTTTTTTTTTTTTTGTTTAAAATTGTGAAATAGCTAAGGTGTCACTAGTACTAAAAATACAAAAGTATTTTAGTAAAATACTTTTTTTTTTTAATTACTAGAAATTACCCACGGCTCCGCCTGTGTGCAGATCCTGACACCCACATGCTACCATTACTTGTTTATGGAGTGTTCACCTCCGCTCCTCACACTGCTCCAATGATTCAACAGATATATTATTACCTCACAGTATGACATACAGGCACAGTTCACTTTTGCCTTACACCTCCAGGGTCTGGGTTTGACTCCATGCATGCCAAAGACATGCAGTTTAGGCTAATTGGCATTCCTAAATCGCCCGTAGTGTGTGAATGAGCATGTGAGTGTGTGAATGCGTGTGTACCATGTGATGGATTGGCACCCCGTTCAAGGTGTACCCCGCCTCATGCCCTAAGTCTCCTGAGGTATGCTCCAAGCGCTCCGTGATGCTGTCCACTGTTATTTTTAATATAAATGTGAACGAAAAGAAATATGCTTTTGATTTGGTTTTCTGTTTTTGTTTTCTTTTTTTTATTGCATGTAGATAAACAGACCAAAAAGGGGGGAAATGGCTGAGGTGTGTCTAGGACTGAAAATGTCCTTTTATAAAATACTAGGGCCAGTTCAACAGCAAACCTTTTAAAGACCTGGCTTTGTTTTTCCATGGGCTAGAGAGACATCTCTACTTTCCCACTAATGCTAGTGGGCAAAAAAATGCTAGTGGCAAGCACAACAACAACAATGGCGAATTTCATCATGGCATTGTGAGCAGTTCTCCTGTCTTTATCATTACTAGAAAGCATTTGAGCTGCCCATTGCATATTTTATCCTGGAATAGTATGGAATTATACTGGTTTTTCTGTCTGAGGGCCGGTGTTTTGTCTGTCTAAAAACGAAGAACTGGTTCGAAATTGGGCGCCAGCTCCAAACTAGCTCTAGAACTGCCTTGGTAAGGGAGTAATGAAGATGACAGGTCTGGTGCTTTAGAGTTTAGAGTAAGTTAAAAATAAGGCAGACATTTTGTCATCATATCTAGAGTTTTTCTAATTTTTTTTCAGTGTACATCCAGAACTCATGCCAGTTTTACTAGAGATAGGCGAAAAATCGATTCACTGATGTATCATGATTCTTTTGTGTGGCAATCCATGTTTCATAAAATAAATGTTTTTTTATTTTATTTTAATTTTTTTATTATTTGCGTGCTTGCATTTGAGGTGGTAAAACGTTGCCATTCCCCCATTGGTGGCGCACTCTAAATGTGCATTCACACATTGACAGGCAGTTCTGCATCCTGTGTGGTAGAAGTGAATTATTTGCTAAGTTTGTTTAGAATTATAATAAAATTTGTAAATTATACTGAATTGCAACCTTTATATAAATGTCATATTTGTAGAATCGCAAAACAAATCTGCACCTAGGTATCGTGGTGATCAGGTATCGTCCTGTTCCTTGTGATTCCCATACATAAGTTCTACAGCTTTGTAAGTCACAGTTTGTGTCTCGTGGCTCATTTTTGGACCTCTACCTAAAAAAAAAGAAAAAGGCTGCAATACAAAACATTTGGGTCACTCTGTACAGTCGAGTACATTCAGAATACTTTTGGGCTGCAGGTAGTGTTTACTTGAAAATGGACAGCGACCACTTCACTTAGATACTCTCCAACCTGTTATTTTGGTCTTCACTTGAGTGTGATTGTTGTTTTATCACCTGCCTAAAGCACGTATAGAGGAGGAGAGTGCTTTATATGTGAAAGCACCTGTAGGGTTCAAGCACAAGAACTAACCACAAGCAGAATCAGTTTAAGTAAAATGAGATGGAAGACATAATGCAACACTAAACGCTTATACAAAATATTTATTTATGTGGCCAAAATTAAAAGCAGTGCAGGATAATTGTGACATCTTCTTCTTTATCATACTCTGTTCTTTTTTATTTTTTCCTCCAAAAAGGGCTAAAACCAGTTTCTTCCTCCTCTCTTCTCTTGCAGGGTTTTCTGCAGCAACTGAGGCAGATTGCAGGCCGGATGTCCTCCGGGGGTCCACGAGGCGCCGGGCTTGGCATCAAACTGCTCATCGGTGCTGGGGCGCTGGCTTACGGTGTTAAAGAAGCTACATACACAGGTTACACAGTTACTATAACATTCCACAGGTCACTTCACAGCTAATAGAGATTCATCTCTTATTTATTATAATCGCCTTTAGGATACTTAATGTGGCAGAGAAATGTCTAGATATACATACAAAATACAGTGTTTAAGGCTTTACCAGTGTAGCTGCATCAAGGCATTAGGTTGTCTGTCCACTAACAGTTGTCTGATTGTCCTTACAGTGGAAGGTGGACAGAGGGCAATCATCTTCAACAGAATTGGAGGCATTCAGATGGACACAGTGCTGGCAGAGGGGCTGCATTTCAGGTTTTATATCTTTCACCCATTTTCATGTTCATCTACTTTGTTCATTTCCATAAATGTACATATACACAACAAAAGCATAAAAATGTGTTGTTTTAATGAGGCACCTGTATGAGTGCTATGAGACTGGTAAGCAATAAAAATTTATTCTGCAACATAATAAATAATTTATTTTTAATAAATGTTACCAGAATACCATGGTTCCAGTATCCGATCATTTATGACATCCGAGCCAGACCTCGCAAGATTTCATCTCTGACAGGAAGCAAAGGTATATTTCTGATAGGGGAAAAAAGTATTGGCACTCTTGATAATTTAGCTTTTGTTTGGCTTTTGTTCTTATTATTTCATTAATTCATTTGATTGTTTTTTATAGCCATCATAAGTGATACCTCTTTCCACCTACAGATCTTCAGATGGTGAACATCGCTCTGCGTGTGTTGTCTCGGCCCATCGCCTCCAACCTGCCCTTCCTCTACCAGCACTTGGGTCAGGACTACGATGAGCGGGTGCTGCCCTCCATCGTAAACGAGGTCCTTAAGAGCGTCGTAGCCAAGTTTAATGCCTCACAGCTCATCACGCAGAGAGCTCAGGTACTCTCCCAACCCACACCGACATACCTTTTTTTATTGATCTGAATCAGAAAGTTAGAAATGCATTCATCTGTGTCATATTTTATTTTCCTGATGGGGTGTCTAGGTGTCTCTGCTGATCAGAAGGGAGCTGATAGAAAGAGCTAAAGACTTTAACATCATTCTGGATGATGTGGCCATTACAGAACTCAGCTTCAGCAAGGAGTATACAGCTGCTGTGGAGGCCAAGCAAGTCGGTAAGTAACCCTAGCACAGCAGTATTACAGGTCATAGGGTAACAGATGGCTTTAGTAGTATTGGTTTAAGTCATTATGGTTTGGTCACAATTGTAAGTATTGTAAAGCTATTCCTATAGAATCCCTAGACGTTTTTAAATCACTTTTTGAACTAAACTGAAACCCAATGGATTTCACTTCCAGTTAGTCTCACTGGATGTTGACAGAATCTCTTTGCATTCAACTTAATGACTGTTAGACTGTGTTCAGAGTTTGTCTAAAAATATGAAACATATGATGCACTCGGCTTGCTCCGACACGCTCAAAATGATTAAAAGGTGAGAAATTTGAGTAGTCTGATTTGTATGGACTGTAATCATGTCCAAGGGGAAAAAGCTTCCAAGTGGTGAAAAAAACGGTTTACGTTATTCTGACAGTGATTCTGATGGTCTAGAGGTAAAGCTCTTCTCTACATGAAACATGTCATGTATCCAAACAATACAATGGCTTGGATTGAATCTCTATAGTTTGTCTTTTTTGTGGGTCTTACTAGCTTTTCTCTGTTTAGGGACTCGTTTATTGTACATTACTTTACGTTAATAATTCCTAACTGCTTTTACAATAGTGTTCTTACACTAATCATCCATTAGGAGGCAGCATTGTCACTTATGTCCATGCAGCGTCCTTACATTAATACCGCAGACCAGTGTTGCTCAGTGTGCACACTGCAGGAATACTTTTAATCTGTCTGGTCTGTTTACCACTTTTGGATTTTATGAATAATCTCGACACATGATTTGCCCTTTGCTGATGTTCAGCCCAGCAGGAGGCCCAGAGAGCTCAGTTCTACGTGGAGAAGGCCAAGCAGGACCAGAGGCAGAAGATCATCCAGGCTGAGGGAGAGGCTCAGGCTGCTAAAATGGTGAACATTTCACCTCTTTATTTAATTTAGTTAGACGCAAGTAGACTTGAATATGACCCGGTTGGTTTTCGTCAATGTTGAAGGGTGTTAATTTGTTACACAAAATTGGTGGCTAAACAGAAGAGGTCACTCTAGATGAGATGCACCCCCTCACCCCTTAACTGATTTTATTTTTTCTAATCAAGATTATTAATTGTGAAATATCTTTGTAGTAAATTTTTTGTTCAGTTTGTTAATAGAGTAATGAAAATTTGCAATAGAATTGTAATGGCAAGAAACTATCTTAAATGTAGATGGAGAAAATGTCAGCTGTGCCATAACATAACAAAAATAAACATAATATACACTATGAATAGCACTTAAGTACAACATTGTGCAATAGAGTATTCCTGAGACATTACTGCATATACAATTTTTTTTGTGCTCTCCTGCAGGTGCATATATAATATAAGCTCTCAGCAAAACTGTAGTTTGTCACAGATTTAATGCACAGTAAGCATTTTTTCAAGGTTACACTATGGGAGCTAAGCAGTCTTTTATATTGTATTTTTTTGTCCTTTCTTTACTTTTTTTCTCATCATATGATGTAACACCGCATGCCACAGGTCAGTTTGTTCTCTGCTGATGAGGACAGAAATGCAGGATGAGGTCTTTATTATCTGTGTGTGTTGTGTGCGTTTGTGTATTCCAGCTGGGTGAAGCCGTAACAAAGAATCCTGGCTACCTTAAACTGAGACGTATCCGAGCCGCCCAGAACATCGCCAAGACGGTAAGATCAGAGCGTCTAACCTCATTGGTGTTTATGATTAAAATACCACCCTGCCAGGCGGATTGAGGATTGAATCTGGATGTGAAGCAATCTTGCCCTTGTGTGTATTTGCAGGTGTCAGCTTCGCAGAATAAAGTATACCTGAATGCAGACAGCCTAGTGCTGAACCTGCAGGACAGCTCCTTCAACAAGTAAGGCCCTCCTCTGTCCTTGTTATGGAACATTGTGGACATTTTGATTTGTTGTACAAATGTTGCTTTTTTTTTTTTAAGCATACAAGCTCTAAGGTCAAGGCTGAAGCTCTATTTCCCTCCGTAGCCGTAGCAGGGTTTAGATGTTATGTACGCATGGGGAGAGCTGCATCATTGATGTTTGCATGTCATGCTCTAATTGGTTCAGAAGATCAGCTTGACCTGATGAGTTAATTTGACTCTCTCAAGCCCTTTCTTTTAATACACACTCAGCTTCACTCGTAATCATGAACAGAATGATTAGCGATACTTAGTTATATCACGAAAGCATGACGCATTTTGAGTCTGTTTACTCTGGCCTGGGGGGGGGGTGGAATAGGGAATGTAGTGATGTATGTTTGCAGAGAGAAAAAAAACTGATAATGCTTAGTGTTTTTGATTGTCACAATAACAATCACATATCAATTAAGTTTTTATTTTTTTACTTAAGTACTTAGATTCAAACAAAAAAAAAAAAGTTAGCAAAGTAATTTTACTGTGTAACCTTAAATGACATGATAATGATAATTGTGTTTCCTGTTTTACAGTTTGTCCCTGGGGAAATGAGAAGCATCATCCCAGGCGAGTGTGCGCATTCCTTGTGTTGAACATCTCTGCTGTTTAACGTCTACTACAAACCGACCTCTCTAAGCAGTGCCTGTCCAGCAAGTGCAGGCTGTCCAGCAAGGTGTTGGGTGCCCTTTAAAACACACACACAAACACACATTTAAGGAGACTTATTACACATGGTTTAGACACCACCCATCTGTTAATGGGGTTCAAAGGTTACATAAAAGTCTCATTTCGGCATAATTTTCGGCTTATTATCTAATGAAGAATCAGTCTAACAAACCAGCGCATTGAAATAAGTAGGTATGTTAACTGTCTATATGGTACAGACATAGTATTATGAATACACACATACATATTCTTAAATCTGACAATGTATATTAAGATTCACTCAGCCATTAGTTATTGTTTACACATTTGGTATTTAGTTTGTTTTTGTCCCTGCTGTTTTTCCTGAGCTTAAGGACAAGCAGGCTCCTCTGCGATGTGTAATCTGACCAAGCACTCAACACTCATTAAATCTTTTGATTTTTCGGACTAACAGCCTGATTGTTTTCTTTTGGTTTACTTATAATAATTCGGTTATGTTGTAGGAACAAGAATGGGCACGGGACTGAAATTTTAAACCATCAAATGAACTGGTATTTGAGTACGTACATGCTTCAAGAACTACTGTTTGTCAGGTCAGTTCTACCATGTTGGTATTATTATATAATTAAATATAAAAGCCGATCATGTTCCAGTATCAAATGCAACTCATGCAACAACAGGGTATATGGGGTTAAGGAGTACTAATAGGAACAAACTGAGTGTGAGTTCAGACTAAAAGATAATGTACAGAGGGGGGAGAGTATAGGTTCTTCGTACAGATGTTTGTTTCTTTTCCTGTCGATGAAAATATTTGCTGTGCTTCAGTATTACACTTTTAGTTATATCACTTTTTGCATTCTGCTTTAGTATTAACAGTGTTTAGCCACAAAGATTTAGGGATTTGATTAAATATCTGCTCAAGAACAACTTTCTTTATGTTCATTCATTTAAAAAACAAAAAAATCTGATTTTCCAATTTTTCTTGATGTAAAATTTAAATTTTATCTCTTAAAGTTTAATAAACAGTGTTAATTCAGCGTTTAAAATTTTTTTTTATAATAAACATCCACTGCCAGTACATAGTCTTCAAAAAAAGTATCAAGGAATCCGTGTACTGATACACATTCAGATTTTGTGGTATTGCAGCAGTAAGCATGTGAAATACCCTTTAAAATTTCAGGTGTTTCACTAGATTGATCTGTTGTGCTCAGCTGATTTACACAGACATGCAAGACGTAAATAGACATCCATAGTTTTATGATTAAATGTATTCATCAAATGTTGTTGCTGTTTACTTTTTTTCTTCTTTTTAGATTAAAATAGACTGTATTTAAGTATGCCGAGAAGTAAAAACTCTTGGTCTGTTTCACTTTTAGGCATTTCACTCAGTTCTTGGTGAAATTTGTTTGTTTGGACTGTCCCAGGGACAGATAGCTTAGTATTTTGAAATCCCCTTTTCTGCTGTTAGCAGAAATATAGTTCAGTTCTGTTTAAAGAAAAGGGTTAAACATCAACAGAGTCATGACCTGGTCAACCTGAACACTTCTGAAAGGTGTCTTCATCTTGTTTGTTTATAAAAACCTTACTTTAAAGCTTTAGAAATGGCAGAAAGATTGCAAATTACCCCAAGAACAGGAAAAATCAACCTGGTTATTTTGGACAACCTGGAGGAAGTAAATAGAGTTTGGTGGCTTAGTATTTGCATGTCATGTGTTAATGACCCCTAACAAGAGATGGTGCAATACCATGTTTCTTTTTTCACTCCTGATCCCAAATGAACCTTTTAGTCATCAGCCAATACTGATACCATCATATTGTTTTTGTTAAAAACTATTAAGGTTTTCTCTTGTTTAGTTTTTTTTTTACTGAAGCACTTTT
>JAOTRS010000022.1:2008852-2022228 GCA_028565755.1 Dinotopterus cunningtoni
GCATTGCACTGTTGGGGATTTTTTATAGCATAATACAGAATAAAATATTTTAAGAATTTGTGTTGGCAAATGGACAAGTGGCAAATATTTAGCCTACTCATACTTAAAAAAAATAACCCCACTTCTTCCATACTTGTTAGTTTTATGCAGTTTTGAATTGCCCATGTTATTGTCAATGGTTTTATTGATTAACTATAGATTACTAAGTATCATTAAAACGCCTAATAGACGTGGAATAATGTGGATTTTCCATTAGACCTAAATATTAGTGTTACTACCGTATAACGGGACTAACCGGTAAATTAGTATTCAGGACAGAGTGGCTGTCACAATATGTTTCTGGTTCCCAAGTTTTTTTTTTTTTTTTTATTACCACTTTGTTATTTTAAGACTAGTTTGGTTGATCAAATATTAACGATTTATTTGGTAAAATGCAATCTGTATGTGTAATTTGGGGGAAGGGATTTTACAGGAAGAGGACCGTAGTGCTGCATGTGCACCACGGGTAAGTTAAATATTAGTATTTTAAATATTAAGATTACATACTGATGAAAAATGCTTACTGCAGGAATGTGTCCAAAATATATTTAACATATTTTAGTAATATAATGTTTTATAAATGTGAAATAAAAGAAAAAAATCTTAAAATTACCCTGAGATATTATACAGCTGAGGTCATTTGGTAGAAGTAATGATTGCACTAATCACAGGTTTAATTTTAGCGGATCAATCAATATTCACAGAATATGGATACTCTACTGCACAGTATATACTACTGTCTTTTTTTTTTTTTGTGATTCAATTTGCATTTGGATGTCACTGTTACCGCTATTAAATATCATCGCTTCTCTGTATTGTTTAGCTTTCAGACACGGAATTGTTTATTTTTGTATATTGAGGAATTGAATAATCTGATGATACACATTATGATCATTTTTACGTAACGATTTTTAAAAACCTTAGTTAAATAAATAACGAAAGGCGTACTGAATTACAACATAAGTTGTGTTGTTCATATCTGCATGGTGCTTCCCAGAGGCGGTTCATTGGACAGTTAAACCGAAACAAGCAAACCTACCTGATGCCTAAAACAAAGAAATGACGATGTATAATCTGCATGTAAACCTTGTTAGAACTTTAACTGTTAAGAACTCTCAGTCTCAGTCTCTTTTTCAGCAGCCCACGCCCGAAAAGTGACTGAGATTGTCTGATATGAATATGAAATCTTTTTCACAAAGAAAAAAAAAAGGTTTTAACGCGACATATAAAGTCACAGAGAAATGAACAATTTGTGGTCATCTTTTAAGCCGCATAGGTTTTCTTTGAGGGTATTTAAGGGCCAGCGCGTCTGAGAAAGTAAACTTTGAGTGACCCGCCAGGTTAGTTTAGTCTGGGATTTTAGCAGGGCGGCCTGCGTGGATGTGAAAGGCGCGATGCTGTGGGATCAAGAAGCCGCTTCAAGGAGTGTGGGGGGCAGCGCCTGCCTTAGGAATTGTGTTTTTCTACCGAGGGCCAGCATTCTTGACCCTTAAAGACTGGTTAAACATCATTGAACGCTTCCCCTTTGTCGTCGAAACATCGCGCCGCCACCCGAGAGTTAGCAGCGCTGAGTCCGTGCTGTAGTGTGGGACAGAACCGCAAGGCCCATGTAGTGGGCGGAGTCTACACATGATTGACAGACGCCTCTTTTTTGACGCTTGATTGAGATGTCGAAGTGTTCGACTGCTGATCACGTATAATATGGAAGAGAAGGTTAAAGGTCACCAGAGTCCACACTGCTTCTCCATAGTTTAAAGGGGCTTGTTCTTTTGCCTTTGTGGTTTCAAAGACAAACAGTTCACAAAATGTAAATAAGTTTTATTTAACACTGATTGCTAAAATGTGTTGTTTATCTTATTGCGTGAATTGGTTGATAGACGTCTCAAGAGAGGAGACGCAATATGCTTTTTACAGTTTTATTTTTTTTAAAAAAACGTCTCAAAGTTCTTTGCCTGTTCATAACAAAAATGTTTAAATTATTGTTTTTACACACCAAGAAAATTAATATTAAAAAATTGTTATAAATTATTTGCTACTAATAAGATCAGATCAGGAAAGCCAATCTGTTTACTGAATCATTCTGAAAATGTCTGCATGTTTTTGAATTGAGTAAGGTTGATCATATGTACTCAGTGAAATGTTTGGGCCTGTAACATGGGATTTAACAGCATTAAATAATTTAAACAATTTGTGTTTAATTCTGCTTTAATTGTTTTAAAAGTAATAGTTATACCTATTATAAAACCTCTAAAAAGAATTTACCTTCCTTTCTTCCTTTCAGGGAAGAAAAGGTGCCAAGTGACAGGCAAGAAGCCTTAAGGATTTAGAGAGCTGTAAAGAATAGTGGACAAAAATCCGTACTAAGATGTGTGCAAACCTAGTATCCAACTACCAAAAACGTCTTACCTCTGAGCTTGCCAACAAGGGGTTTCCACTATGTACTAAATCATGTTTTGCTTTGGGATCAAATACTTATTTTCCTCATTGAAATGCAAATTAATTTATACCATTTATATCATGAGCTTTTTCTGGATTTTCAGTTTATATTCTGTCTCTGTCCTTCACAATAAACCTAGAGGTCAAACTTATATAATTTGCAGGGGATCAAAAATTATATTCCCCTTACAATACAGTAGGTTTTGTATACAGTATACACTTTTATTATTATTATTATTATGTGTTTAAATATAAACTTATTAAATAATATCACAAAATATTTTTAAAACGTATTTCATACAGTATCTCTCAAACACTGAAATTTTACAACCTGTTCAATTTTATTAAGCACAGAACAAACATTACATTACTGGTACACATACTGTACACTGGTACACTTACTGCCATCTTACAAGAATATAAATATTTATTCATACAACATTTGCTTAAAATGTTAAATAGTTCAGCTTCTCTGTGGATTTTATAATACAATTTTGTTTTTAAAAAATCTTAATGTACTAACAAAGCACACCATATGCAGATATGAGAAACTCTCATGCAGTACATGAGAAAGGCCAGGGTTTTGATAAAGCAGTCTATTCTGAAAAAAAAGAAAAAGAAAAGAAATGTTGTGTAACAGTCATTACCAAATCACGTGCATGTCTGCTTTAAATTAGCAAATCAATATGCTATTATCTAAATAAGATGACCATGCAGTTAACACGCTAAAGATTGTGTTTTTCAGTACATGCAATAAATAATCTTATTAACCTGTCAGACAAATTAAATAAAGACTAGACTACTCTTGCAAAGTAATTAACATAAATTTAGTAAGTCTGTGAGCAATGAACACGTTTGTTCCAATGGTTGAACATTTGATCTGAATTGGATTGCTTTTCTTCTGACTTGTTATTGGTCCCACACAACCTCCTTAAGGGCAAAATACACGCAATGCACGACAAGTGCAAAACACAACACTACAGCTGTGTATCATTAAAGTAAAATTCTCCACTTTTAAAACTGTCATGCATAAACCGTCCTTGTGGTTTTCAACCATGTCACAGTTCATTTCCTGAGAAGCAGGCTAAGTCTTCTAGTTTATTTAAGTGCATTATAAAGAGCATTGAAACATTTAAACATTATTCACTGTTTGCAGCAAATTGAATTAGTGTTTTATAAAACATAAAAAATTCTGAAACAAGAAAGTGGTTCTTTTATAGATTTTATTGTCTCTATATTGACACTGCCCAGAAGAGTGCCATATTTTGCATTGAGAACTCTAAATTGACCCCAGATATGTGTGAATTTTGGCATGGGAGGGTGTTTGTGCATTTGTGACTGGCACCCAGAAATCCAGGGTACACTCCCACTTTGCACTCAGTGCTCATAGGATAGACTCCCTGATCCACTGTGATCCTGACCAGTATATAAACCTGAACCACTGGTACACCTTTAAATGTTTATTTAAAAAAGGTTAATTGAATGCACACAAAAGCTACAATAAAATATACTATTGATAGCACCAATACAAGTAAAAGCACATTTATTTCTGAGAGTAGGAGTTCATGGTGGCTCACTGGTACTGGGTTGCACCTCTAGGGATGGATGTGGCTTATAGACTGATCGGTGTCCCAGATTGCCTGTAGTGCTGTGAGTGTGTATGTGCTCATGCCCTGCCATGGGTTGCCACCCCATCCAGGGTGTACCTCCACCTTGTGCCCTGCACCCCAAGCATAGGTCCTGCAACCTTACGCAGGATAAAGCCGACGAGCAGTGTTGAAGATGAATGAAAGAATGAATGAATTTCTCTTATAAAGTGCAAATACAGGCCTGTGTGACAGGAAATCATTTAAGTGGAGCATAATGTCATTTTCTGCACCTTGCTAAAACCCCTAATTACATCTGTAATACATTTAACACGACCTAATTCGATTTCGCATCCGAGTTCAGCTCCTATGGTAATCCACTTCCGGGATTTCTCTGTCGCTGCGCGCGAACCCCGTTTGAGTGACACTCTATGCGACCACTAGGTGTCGCAGGGAGCGTGACGCAGACGCTCTGGACCAATCAGCGTCGCCTCGCTGCCGATGGCGTCGTCATCAAAGCAGAAATTTAAATGTAGGTTATGATGAATTAGTCCCCGAAAACCCCCCAACCTTCCTCCTCCCTCCTCCTCCTGGTTGTTATGTTCGCCGCCTGACGCCTTCTGCTTTGTTCTAATGATCTGTAACTAAATCTGGTAAAGCGAGGAAAAACATTTGAAAGGTTTTATATATCATCATATCATAACATCCTACACATAGATATTGTTAAAAAAGCTTAATTGTGTTTACTGACCCAGACCCATTTTTTTTCACATTGATGTAACACATATCAAAACAATTTCCTGGAATTTCCGTGTGGTTAAAATGAAACTGATGATAAAACATGTCTCAGGTTAAAACTTTTTTTTTAAAGCTCTTTGCTTTAGTCAAAGCAAGCTCACAGAAAGGGAGGGGAATAAATAGAGACTGCACCAGACACTCAACCATCCTTCACTTCTCCTAGCTGCGTTTGTTTCCCCCCTGGTCCTGAGTTTCCTTTTCACGGTGTTTATTTTCCCGGGCTAACGCACCTGATTAAACTAATCACGCACATCAATCAAGTTCGCGCGCGCGAATCACATCATGGCGGTGTAACCGTGTAACACGCGATTACCAGACGTTCAAGCCAAACCGGGACTTGAAGACTAAAATAAGAGATCCCAGCGCATCTTTATTAACTAAGTCGTGCTGGTAAGTAGTGACACGTGTCTCGTGTTACCGCATGGTGTCGCTAACGTGTCAAGCCGCGCGAATCGCGTGTTAAGCAAAATGGAGAGCGACCGTCTCAGTGCAAGCATGAAACAGCGTATTGTGATGAAATTTCTGGTGAAAGAAGGCGTGAAACCGATTGATATTTACAGAAGACTTCAAGCACAGTACGGTATCCAGGCTCTCAGTCGCAGTAAAACATTTGATTGGTGCAAACGCTTTAAAGAAGGCCGTACGTCCGTGAATGACGATCCGGGCCGAGGTGGCTCCGGGCCAACTGCAGTCATTCCCGTGAACATTCAGCGAGTGGAAAACCTGATCCTTGAAAATCCACTGATAACCTGCCGCCAAATTGCAGAAGAGACGCATCTGTCTGTTGGAACTGTTCACACAATCATTCACGAACGGCTGCATTTCCGCAAGGTGAGTGCACGCATTTTGTATTTATACAGACCTCTAAAAAAACAACCTCCGGACGTCTTTATTGAGGAAATAACATATACTCTATATGCTGTGTCCATAATACGAACGTTTTTTTTTTTCCCCTTTCATCAGGGGGCGTGTCTTCCTCCTCTTCTCCTTCTTGTTCTTCTTCCTCCTCTTGTTCACTTGAATTAGCGGTTCGGTTCAGGAGGCGTGTCCTCTATTTTTCCGTTTCGAAAACCTATCCATTGTTCCACTCTTACGGTGTAGTAAGCCACTCCCGCACCAGAACCACCAGCCAATCATAGCCAGGTGCCTGCCCCCTTTCTACACGAGCGCCACCCACAAATCTATATTAAAGCCTCCCACATCGCATGCCGACGGCATTAGCTTAGAAGAGCTCTATAATAAACAGCTCGATACTGATTAAGGAGCGCCGCGAGGTGGATTCTCAACCCACTTAAAGCCTAGTTTTCTTAGTTTTTTTGGCATTATTTATATTATTATTAATCACTATCAACCATGGCAGACACCAAGGCCGATTCTCCGACGGAAATTTCCGCCAAGGTAAGAAAGAAACCCGGAACACGGGCAACAGAAAAATTGTTTCGGGGTTTTTCTTTTTTGCCTTTCATTCATTTTTATTTCATCACGGGCTGCCGTTGTTACGCTTTTTGCGCCGATGGAGAACCCGGGATCGGGTCCGAATAAATGAAAAAAAAAAAAAAGATACTTTTTTTGTGTTTTAGGTTAATGCGTTTGTAAAGCAATTTGGAGGAGAATTAACAAATCCACAGAGTTCTTCTTATTGTCCTGCCGAAGCTAACAGTGCGCGCGCGGGTTCTTTGTTTATAAGCTACACTCCGGTCTCGGTTCCTCTTTGAACCCGGAGCGCCGCCGCCGGAGAGGACACGACGATCATAATGATTGTTACTACACCAGAACAAAAAAGATCACATGTGTAAAGACGCGCGATTTATTTATATATTTATTTCTTCCCTCTTTCTCTCGCCCCTCTAATGTACTTCGTTTGATTTATGAGGCCTGTGATGTGCACATTGCTCGGGATACCGGTTATAATAACTTGCATGATTTATTTATTTATCTACTTATTTATATAATGCTCCTTCGTGTGAGCCTACGCGTTTTGGGTGATTCCAAATGTATTTTTCTGGTTTACTTCGTGATTCGCTCAGGCTTTGAATTCATTTCATTTTCAGCACCTGTGCTGTTTCGTTTCCTATCGTAAACCCATCACGCACTTTTCTGTGTGTATTAATAAGTTATGGATTTATTGATTACCGGGTATCCCCTCTCGTTCTTTCTCTCTGTTTCTTGTACCGTTTCGGATTAAAGGCTTATCTGATATTTTGTTACTTCCGACTTTGCATTTCGGAAGTGCCGTTACTCGATCTAAGCTAAATTTAGTTTTTTTAACACTTTGTATCAAGACTTGATGGCTCCAGTGCTGTAAGGTGATGTACAGATCCGATTTGTTGCATGAATTACACCTGGCACCAGAGAGGTGTCAAATACTTACGCTGTTACAATTATTACTGCTAATGATGATAAAAATAGCGTTGCGGTGAGTTGGTGGTCGCGCGTGCTATAGAACGTCTGCATTATGTAATCGCGAATAAGACTTGAAAGCTTTTAATAGTAACGTCTAAAGTGATTGATGTGCGCGCGTCTCGGTGAACACGTTCTGCTGAAAAGCCGGATAAAGTGACTGGCCGCCTCCAGTTTGTTCCTCTCGACCTAAATCCGGTAGAAAGCACACGGGAGGGAGGGAAGGAAGGAGGGGGAGTGGATTGCGCTCTTCTGGCTTCGCACCAAACCGCATACTGTACCAGATAGTGTAGTGCGCAGCCTTTTGCTATTTGCACACATTTGAGTGTGTTGTATAATAAATAGTTTGCTTTAATGGCCGGTTTGGCGCACTCTTCAGCGCGTGAGGGCGCAGTACGCATTTTGGGATCATGTTCTCGGAAAGGATGTTGAGACCGAGAGAGAGGTGGGAACATGCGCAAGGCCTTCTTTGTCCTTTCAAAGTCTTCCAAGTCAGCTTGTTTTCCCACCCCTGACTCCGTCTGGAGCTTAACGACCGTCCCTTTTTGCGATCTGCTCCACGGGTGTGTCCTCCTCCTCCTAGCATATGGCGTTCATGAAATTGCCCGAACTACAATACCCATGGTATCTCAATAGCACCGAGGTGTCGTATTACAAATCGTCTAACTCTTAAGTAGGCGGGTCCGTAAGCCGCATGATTGACAGCTGGAAACGGCTCTGTATCAGCCAATGTCGTTGCCCAGATCACGGCTGTAGTTTTACGCACAACCTCACAGAGGGCGCTCTTGTGTCCCGTGTCGTCCCCCCACCACCAGCCTTTCTCATCATCTTGGCTTAAGTCCACTGGACGTAATGATGTTTTTAAATCGCCAGGACACTCTCTTCTAACACGGCGTTGTGTTAATGGGTCTGTTTAATCATTTTGCAGGACTTGAAGGAGAAGCTCCTTGAGGAGAAGGAAAATGGAAAGGAGGCCACTAATGGAAAGGTACCACATATTAAAGCATTTATTTTAGTCGAGGTTTGTTTATGGATTGTCTGAGAAGAAAGCTGATCTTACTACAACCTTTTACCAGGAAAACGAGGAAAACGGAGAGCCCGAGATTGATGACGAAGAGGAGGATGAAGTAGACGAAGAAGAAGAGGAGGAAGATGGAGAGGGTGGGTGTCAGTGTTTTCCTAATAACATTGGTCTTCCTTCTCGTAGATGCTTCTGGTTTGAAACCTGGATGCAAATCTGACCAGTATAGTCCCTTCTTATTGCAGGAGACGAGGATGATGAGGATGAGGAAGACGAGGAGCTGGGTAGAGGATCGAAACGAGGGGCCGATGAGGACGATGAGGTGAGGGCGTAGGAAGGTTCTTACATGTTTACTTTTCTCATACCTTTTTATGTCTCTCTAACCTGCGATTCTTGCTGCTTCTAGGAGGAGGTCGACCTGAAGAAACCGAAGAAGGGCGATGATTAAAAGGATTGTTTAATGCTACTGATCCCGTGTAGAGCTCATCGGCACATTTGTTGGAGCCAGTGGCATAAAGGACTCGAATATCAAACATGGTCATTGTTTTCTCCCCCACGTTCCCTTGTCTCACCCACTAACCCCCAATGCAAAATTTTTTAGAGGGAAAACTCCACCACCCAGATCCCCAACACGACGACAAAGTTCACAAGACGAGGATTTGTTTGTATTTTTATTTACATTTTATATTTTTGTACATATTGTTAAGGGATCAGTCACTTGAACGTGATCTCCTGTGACCAAAACGGTGCTTCTTTATGAAATTTTACTTGTTTGACCATGTCTCGCAAACTTTGGAAACAGAAACATTTATAAAAATCAGCCATTTAACTCTGAGCATTCCAGTCAGATTTTATGTATGAACTTTAGTTTAGGTTTTTTTTTTTTTTTTTTTTCGTATGGGAGGGCTAGGCCAAAGAAAAGGAGTTCTTATTGGTTTTTTGTTTGCATTTGTTTTACCTTGGCCTGTCTGTGTGTGTGAAGTTTGTTCAACAATAAACCTGACTTTTATTTTGTGAGTTGTACTTGACTTCTCGGTTTCCTTTGGCACCTCTCTGTGCTACCAGAGGATTAACTTCAGTTCACAGGCTGCCTGAGGGATACTGTGGGTCACGGAGTAAGAATGTAGCTTTAACAGGTGTCCAGTTAGTTTAGAATCTTTTGGTCTTTTTTTTTTTTAGGTGTGCGTTGATTTACTAGTACTCTATTTAAGCATGGATATAATCTCTATAAATAACTCCAAGTCATCTCTGCTGGGAAAAATCGGCACAATGAGATCCTTCAGGTTTTGTCTTGATAATTAAAGCACTGGTGCACATTTTGAATTAAATATTTTACATAGCTAAAAATACAGGGACCAATAAAACAATTGCAACGTCTACAGTACCTGTGATCCCCCAGCAGTTTTGAGCACATGTATCATCTGTTATTGAAAGGTCAGAGAATGTGATAGATGAACATGAGCAGTGTTTTTTTTTTTAATATATACAGTGTAGTGGAAGAAACTGAAAATGATCGGGTTCCTGTTTTTACTCTCATGCTAAAGATGTCATTCAGGAAGTACCTTGTGCTATGCCTGAACTTCCAGCAGTGACCACATGTCACCTCTGCTTATCATAACGACTGTAACTTGATCATCCAAGTGTATTAACAAATTATCAACTTCTCAGTGAAATTGGCCAAAGTGCACTGATTCATGTATCATGCAAAAGGTAAAGATCCGTTGAACACTTGTTCATCCATTTGTAAGATCCTGAATTTCATAAAAGATTTAATATGTGATTTAATTCCAAGTTAACCTTGTAGTAGAAATGCCTTAAACCAACAGTTTTATATGTCATTTTCCTAACTCCTCCTGGGGTTGCATCATCTCTACCTCAAGTAAGTGATGCAGTGGCACTTTAATCTGTTTAGATCTGTACACTCTGCTTAACCAAAGCTTCAACTACCATGCTAATTTATTGTTAAGACAAAATTCAGAGTAATTGGCCTTTTAAAGATTATTTTGACTATTGTAACCTCACTAGCAAATAAAAGTTCCCTCTGTGACATTATTCATGAGAAAAATTAAAACAGCAACCAGAATCAATAAATCACTTATTTTAAAGGACCACATGCTAAACCTTAAATTGCAGTCACCTTCTTCATCTCCCTATTTTGATTGGCAGTTTGAGGCTGCCCAAGAGCCGGCTTTCTCACCACATGCACACTGCGATAGTGAAGTGCGTGCCCCTGCTGTGTATCGGGTGCACTCAGAAGAGCTGTCTACACTAAAACGGGCTCCATGGAGTGTGTGTTTGTATTGATTGTCTGACCTGGGATGCTGATGTCATGTCTACAGAGGTGTAAGTGTCAGGCTTAGGAATTGAAACGTGTTTTGACTAGCACTTAGTGTTTGTATGTGTTGAGCTGGTTGAGTGATATGTCATAGAGTATGACTCGAGTCGTTTTCACGATTTGAGCATGACCGAAGCCCCATAAAAACTCCAAAGCAGCATAAGCAGCATACTAATCATGCCTATAAACACTCCACAGGTTTGGACACAAGGACCGTGAATCTCACAGGCACACCAATGCATGCTGTGTAATTTCTCTGTGTCTGTCTTTGTCATCTGTCTTCTACTTACGCTTGATATTTAATACAATCCTAGGCTCTTGGACTTCACACACATAACACATGCGTGCACACACATGCCTCTGGCATGCAATTTCATTTAGCCATCAAGAGGAAGAAAAAAACAACTGAAAATGTTTAAAGATTCAGAACTGAAGTTAATTTTGATATGGAACATAGTCAATGATCTTTTGTTTGTGAAAAAACTAGAGTTAATGAACAAAAATTAAATTTCCCTTTAACATATGTGATGAAATACAATTACATCATTCCTCTACATATCTTTTCTCCTTCATTGTAGACCACTTTTATACGTCTTATTTATTGCATAACATTAGCAACTTTTGTTTGACCAATGTAATAGTGTTTTATGATCATTTTGGTGTACAATGATATTAATAGTGACATTATTTATTTATTTGTTTAATTGGGGGGGAAAAATTCTAGTATTTGTAGAAGTTGTTGTAGTCAATAAAATTAAATATCATTTTCTGCATGTAGTTGTTCATTAAACGTGGTTCCGCTCTTCTGCATTCACTTTCCAGGAGTTTTTGTATATCATGAATATTTCCAATCAAGCATAAAATATCAAGTGGTAACACTGGCTACTGAAATACTAAATGATTTTTTAGTTACAATTAAAATTTTAGAGTGTGAGTTTTGCTACGGTGTTTGACTATAATGAAACAAAATACTTGACATAAGATAGCGTAGGTTAAGGTGAAACTCACAGGGCAGCTACAAATAGGCCTATATTCAACTGGTCATTACAGTTCTTACTACTGCGCTGATCTAGTGGGATAATCGTTTTACCAAACTTTGACTGGCAGAATGAATATGTTTGGCTGGAAATTACTATTCAACATGGTGGACAAGGAAATTAGAAGGATAATGTCCACAATACTATTATTAACAACGTTGGTGGATTTAAGTAGTACTGAAGAAGGTGATGATGATGATGATGATTATCATGTTTGTGCTCTTTAAGATTTGATTTACCTACTTTGCATCTCTTTTGCGTGCCAAACTGTGATGCCAATGGTTTTACCACTGAAACGGTGGTGATCAGTTTCCGATTAAACAAATCTCGCCAGTCAAATAATACAAAAAAGATTCTGACTCTATTTATTTAGAACTGTTTGGATCAGTTAAACACTAGCAATGTACAAGCATAAGCAAAACATGCTAATGATCTGGGCGGGGGGGGGGACTCAAGGATGATGGAAGCTTTACTAAGTGCATCTGTCATTCATTCACTTATTCTAGGTCACAGCCCTAACCACTATGCCACCTGAAAGATGTATCACAATGCTGTTGAAGCTTCTCCTAAAGTGTAAAATCGGATAAATTATGGATGATGATGATGATGATGTCAAGATATTATTGACACTGTGATACATCATCTAACGTCTTTTCTAACGCCACAGCAGCAAGCAGCTGAACAGATTCTATCCTAATTCATTCATTCATTCATTCATCTTCTATCCTGTGTATAGGGTTGTGGGGCCTCGGGGAGAAAGCTGTTTCAAAAGTGTTGGTATGCACTTAAAAACTGTGGTTTTCATGAGGGTTTTTTGTAAAATTGTTACTTTTTTTTGGCTAGAACAGATTATCTGCAATTACATAATTTATTATTATTGCAATACAAATTTCATAGGCTAACCCAAACATCATGATATTTTTTACATCGTAAAAAATCTATCATGATTTTAAAAAATATATATCGTATCGCTCAGCCCAAATTTTATTGCACATTTCATCCCTTAGAATATTAAAACACAAATAAACAGACTGTTGTTTTTTTTTTGTCGAGGCTTCAATTTGTTTTCTTTCTGCCTTTAAACTGAGGAGAAGCGAATTATTTAAAGTAGGAAGGAGTTAAAACATCGCCATGTTGACGCTAAACACTGCGGATTCATTCTGCAGACTAGATTATCTAGCCACTTAGCCACCACGCTAACCGCTGGCTTTGTTACAACATATCATTAGCTTTATCGTTACAATTTCACACACAGACACAAGTACATACAGATGCAGATTAATAAATCGTGGTTTATTATACAGGTTAATGATTCACTGTTAATGAATTTATTTGCTTTGGGTGCACAGCGGCAACTCTTCCGCCATTTTCTTTTTTCGCGCTACACGTCGAATAAGCTGCAGCAATGGATTATGGGATATGCAGCACTAATGCTGATTAGTCTACTCTGCCTCCTCGTGGACATAAATGGAACTGCAGGGTGCTTATATCACGGTAACGTATAATATATACACTGTATATATATTAATATTTTAGGCCTCAGGGACAAAATAAAATGTTATACAGATAAAAATAATATAATAGAATAGTATACAATTAAAAGAAAAGACAGAATTAATAAAGGAAATGAAGGTACAGGAGTAAAACAAGAAAAAATAGAAAGCAATAAAAAAGAAATAAGATAACAAAAATAAAAATATCTGGTAAATTATTATCATTTAAAT
>JAOTRS010000022.1:2075416-2087847 GCA_028565755.1 Dinotopterus cunningtoni
GGCCACGACTCTTTCCTTTCAAAGAAGCACGTCTGTTTTAATATTGCTAACAGACACCTTGTCAGGAGTTAGGAAGCACAAAGGCCACACCTTCATCTTCATTGACATGCGTATAAGCCATGCCTCCTTCTTTGGCACTAGGACAATAAGACTGGCAAGCACAGAAGTTGTTTAAATTTACTGGCAGACATCTTGATCAGGGACTAGCAGGTACAGAGACCACACTGTCACTGAGACTGAAAAGCTCATAGGCCACACCTCCTTCTCTAGGTTTGAAAAGCTCATAGGCCACGCCTCCTTCTCTAGGTTTGAAAAGCCCATAGGCCATGCCTCCTTCTCTAGGGTTAAAAAGCTCATAGGCCACACCTCCTCCTCTAGGTTTGAAAAGCTCATAGGCCATGCCTCCTTCTCTAGGTTTAAAAAGCTCATAGGCCACACCTCCTTCTCTAGGTTTGAAAAGTTCATAGGCCATGCCTCCTTCTCTAGGTTTAAAAAGCTCATAGGCCACACCTCCTTCTCTAGGTTTAAAAAGCTCATAGGCCACACCTCATTCTCTAGGTTTGAAAAGCTCATAGGCCATGCCTTCTTCTCTAGGTTTGAAAAGCTCATAGGCCACACCTCCTTCCCTAGGATTAAAAAGCTCTTAGGCCACGCCATATTCTCTAGGTTTGAAACGCTCATAGGCCACGCTTTCTTTAGATTTGAAAAGCTCATAGGCCACGCCACCTTCTCTAGGTCCAAAAAGCTCATAGGCCACGCCTCCTTCTTGAACTAAAAAGTGCTTAGGCCACATTTCCTCTGTGACTGAAATGTGCAAAGCCAACCCCACCTTCTTTGTGACTGAAAAACAAATAGGTTATGCCTACTTCTTTAGAATTTAAAAGCTCATAGGCCACTCCCCTCTTCTCTGAGACTGAAAAGGGCCTAAGCCACACCTACTTCTCTTGGACTGAAGAGCACATTGGTCAGACCACCTTCTCTGGGAATGAAACATCCATAGGCCACGCCTCCTTCTCTGGCACTGAAAAGCGTGTATGTCATGCCTCCTTCTCTGGGACTGAACCGCCCATAGGTCCGCCTCCTTTTCTGGGATTGATTAGTTCATAGGCTACACCTCATTCTCTAGTTTTAAAAAGCTCATAGGCCATGCCTCATTCTCTAGGTTTGAAAAACTCATAGGACACGCCTCCTTCTCTAGGTTTGAAACGCTCATAGGCCACGCCTCTTTCTCTAGGATTGATAAGCCTCTACCTGGACTGAAAACATCATAGGCCACACCTCTTTTTTGGGGGATTGAAAACTAGTAGGTCATGCCTCCTTCGGAGACTGAAAAGCGCATAGTCCAAACTTTCTCTAGAATTGAAAAGCTCATCGCCCACGCCTCCTGCTGGACCGAAATGTTCATAGGCCACACCTCCTTCTCTGTGACAAAAAAACCGGTGCATTGGCCACGCCTCCTTTTTTGGGACATGCTGTAATTTGTGTTGAAAGTGTTCTGAGTCAGTAGTCTGTGACTTGAACTTGAGCTGGAGCGAAGGAAATCCTTGGGGGTTTTGAAGTGAGACAACCGTCATCTGTCATCTGTGACACAACTGACTCTTTACACACTTCGTGTTGCCTCAGGGTCAGACCAGGAAACTTCACCGGTTTTACAGTTTGCTAGCGTGAGGCTGACGTTTATCGATAGAGAGGTGTATACTTAGTTCAGGGTCTCAGTTTCTCATTGGGGACGTTTTCTTCTGAGACATGTACGTGTCAAAAATCTATCCTAAAATTCGAAAAACAAGAAAAATAAGCAGCTACTAGTTTCATCACGTCCCTATGGCTTTTTATTTTATTTTTTAATGCAGAGCGAAACCGTGTGACAAATGATATTTCAGGGGGGGAAAAACCCAAAACAACACTGCTGAGATGTACATGGGTCAACTGCTGAACCTGCTGTCCTCCTGCATCATATTGGATATTAGTAGTATTTGATCTAAATGCTTTAAAATAATTGTATATTATTAATAATTAATGATGGTAATCAATCCATAAAAATAACATGAATGCTTCCAGTAAATAGTGGAGGTTGGGGTGCTTGTGTTCTGCTGCTTCCCTCTGCTGGTGTAATAAAGCACTACATGTTTAAACTCTTTTGCATCTGAATTTGTTTTAATTTTATGTAATATACTTGTTCTTATAATGAACATATTGGTTGTGTTTATTTGGTTCGTGATGTTTGGCGATCCTGGACATGCATTACGCCCATTTTTATTATTTACATTTTTCCACTTAATGAATTTGCATATTCGATTAGCGTCTATATTCCAGACTTCATTCATATAATGTGCTTTTAAACACTTTATCTGGTTATAAACATTAATAAAATAAAACACAAAGCAGAGAAATAATTAAAATCCTGTAATACTAACTCAAAGCACTGGATGGTGCTGTGTGCATCTCCATTTTTACACATGCACTCGAGTGTGTGTGTGTGTGTTTTGGTGCGTTAGTGATTTTGGCGTATCCATTAAGTAGAAATTCCCATCAGCTCCATGAAGAGGGAATTTAGTAGCCCCTCATCCCAAAACCTGTTTGCGAACTTTATACAGGATCAGCCGGTCGGTAATTTGCAAACGTCGTGACAACCCTACGTTTCTTGCCCCTCCTGCGGTACTCTTCCTCTCGTCAGAGGTGCTGATGCTGTACTAATGTGGCTTCCTGCCGAGGGCTTTCCCACCGTCACTGCCGGGGAATCTTGGTGGGGGGAGGGGCTTACGGTAGCCGCCATCATCCCTTAGCAAAAACGAGAAGAAACAGTTAGTAGGAGTAAAGACGGTCATCGAACAGCTGTTCATTTCTCCACTTGTGACTCAGAATTATCTGAATAGTCAGTCGATAGAATGGCAGTTAAATAAGGTCTGCGTCAAGGCAACCGGACCTCGATGCTCAATAATTAATCAGGCCGGTGCGTGACACATCTCTGAGTCACATGGGCAAAAAAAAAAAGGCAGAACAGGGTAACTGGTTAAAAAGTGCATCTGGCACAGAGAACAGTGTAATCCTCTGACCTCATTCTTTAATAATAAGCTTAAAACGTTTAAAGCGATGGCCGACACGATGGCGACTCCTGCGTCTGTGGTGCTTTAGATTGAAATGAGATTCATGGCTTTTAAATAAGCATTAATAACGGAATTGGTGTGTGTGTGTGTATCGTTCCTTATGACGGGATCCAATCAATGATCCGATGCATAAAGGAACATTTAAGGCAGTCACAGGGTCGAAACATTACAGCTCTGGAAACTATGAGACCACTGTTTGTTTTGTTTGGTTTCTTACAAGTTTATGTATTAGTGAGATGAACAGTTTTGTTAAATTTTTTTGTGAACTACTGACGCTATTTCGCCTAAATTCAAAATATAACTATATGTAAATTTAAAGGAAATGACATCACAACACATCAAAATAACCCAAGATAATGCAGTATTTGCAGAGCTTTAATAACTCGAATAAAACAAAATGCATATAATTTGTAAACAAATTGTGTTGATGCTTTGGCTAAAAAACATTAAGAAATCAGTAATTGGTGGAATAATAACTTGGTTAAATTAGTTTTGGCATGCTCTCCACCAGTTTTTTACATTACTGTTGGGTAACTTTATATCACTCAAGCTACCAGCTCGGTTAGTGACCCTCCATCTTCCTCTTGATTCCATTCCAGAAGTTTTCTGGAGTAAATTAAAGTGGTCTCTTTTAAATTTTTTTCCCAGAGCTGTATAGTTTAAGCTGGTTTTAATGGAAAAAATACATACGATGCAAAGAATGAGATCGGGACAGAGGTGACTTTAGGGTCTTGGAACCGATCACACAAGGTCACGTCAGTTATACTGAAAAATCATCCCTTCTTTACAGAGACATCAGAACGCCGTACAGCTCTTCATCATCTCATTTCTCATAATCAGGTGCAAGCAATTAGTGTTCTAGGAAGTGGTTAAGAGTTTCGAGAGAGAGAGTGTTGGAGCGTGAACTCTGTTCTGCCAGATTTGTCTTTACGGCTATTTCTGTCTGTTGTCAGTTTGTGTAGGAAGAGTTGCGTCAAAAGGTCACCGGAAAACTGACCAATCGCCATCACAAATCCTTTTTCTCTTCCCTAATTGGCTTCCTGGGGTTCACTCCACCCTTTGTTTTATTTAAACATGTATATCAAAGTCAGTTTGTTATCCCGACACCCGACACCCTGAACGTCTCTGAAGACATTTTCTTTCACTTCTTTTCTCTCACTCTCTCATCTTGGAGATCAGACTTGGTGGTATCAGTGATGGTATCCGTGTGATGATGACAAACCCCACGCGCTGCCACAGCTTGATGCTCCTCCCCCACTCCCCTCTTCTCCGCCTCTCTTCCCTCCGTGCTCGCAGCTCCCGCACTCGGTATCTCTCCTGGGGAAAAGAGCCAGCTGCCTCGCTTCTCTGAGAGCCGCCGGACCTCACTCGCACACGCGGCGAGCACAGCATGGCTCCCGCGGGGCCGTAACATAAACACATCCGCTCTGACTGACAGCTGTGAGGAATAAAAGAGGAAAGGCACGAGACTGAGAGCTGGAGCTAAAATCGACCACAGCGGACACTCTTAAGACCGTAAAACGCCAGAGAACAACAAGAAGAAGAAAAAGAAGAAGAAGCTCTCAGACGGAGAGAATCGAGGAGAGAAACCGCCTGCTGGATGAAGGAGGCAGTCTGGCTGTCCTTTCCCTGGCGTGATGGAGTGATGCGAGGAATGAGGGTGGATGGTGAGAGCGGGGAGCACCAGCAGCAGCGGAGGTGGAGGAGGAGGAGGTGCAGGGGCAGGTGGTGGAGGAGGAGGTCGGAGGGGAAGGAGCAGGCAGCGCTCGAGGCTCAGACGCGTCTCCGCCTCCTCGCTGGCCGAAAATGTCAATGAGAAAATGTCTCCCGGCGTCAAGAAGCTGGACTGCTTCTCGCCCATGCTGTGCCACTGTAAAGTGGCCTGCACCAACAGCACCATCTCACTCATGTTCGGCTGTAAGGTGGGTGCGCGCCAGAAACCCCACAGCGCTTACTTTGTCCGCTTTGTTTGCTTACCTGTTTCTGAGCAAGGTGACAGACGGGCTCAGTGTCTCTAGCCTGGGGAGCAGTAATCCGAGTGCCAACAACGCCAGACCGCTAAGAGGGAAAGCGTTCAGCGCTCGCCTCGCCGTTCGGTGACTAATCTGACACTTGGCCGAGCCTGCGCAACTTAATAGACGCGTACTTACAGATTAAAAACACCAAAAGGTTGCATGTTTATCGCCACGAAATTGACAACATTAACACATGGTAACGCTTCCATATCAGATTCAAGGGCCGGTAAAGATAATTAAGAGGTTAGGTTTGAATCACGGGAATGAGGCTCGGTACAGTTCGTGTATGAACTTAAACGTCTAAAAATCGAAAAAATCCGGAAAATTCTAATTTCTGGATTGTTTCTGTTCATGGTAATGTCAAGGATGCATCGTTTGTGAGCCAATCGACAAGCTTAAAGGAAAAGCAAAACCAGCTGATTAAACAGTAAACTCTGTAACAGGATTCGTGGTGTAATGGATGTAAATGATGAGAGAGGCATTGTGTGTTTGATAATTTTCTAGGTTCGAAAATGCATTTAATACGGTGAACTTAACACATCGTAGCTCTGCCTAATTGTGCAGGATAATAAAAAACGAAACTGTATTTCATCTTAAAGTCTGGATTATTTCGTTATTTCCTGAGGCCTGTACTGAAACACAGAATGATTGAATGTTTCAGGCGCTTGTTGTTACTGAAACAGAACTAGCTGCTGAATAATGGCGGCGCTAAAGTGACAGGTTATTCTCGCATGATATTCAAATAAACGCCTTCAAAACAATAGACTGGTTGTTTACCGCTGTGATCGCGTAGCTGGATGGGAGCTGCATCTCGCTGGCACCACCTTCCATTGGCAGAGTGTATCGCACCACATATCGCTAGTCCGCGGAATTCTCAAAGTATCGCCCCTAATGAATATGTATCGCTTTAAAGGCAAACATTCTGAACATCACAATAAATGCTTATTAATAAGGATATACTGAACGATTATTGTTTTTGCACCATTGTAACGGCAAAACGATTGCAAGTCGGACAATCGTGAGTCGGATAAGTTGCGAAACAGTGTTGGTCAGGTATATGCTAATTGTTAATATGAAAACACGGTAGATGACTCTGTTCTGTATGGACTAACTGACTGTTTAATATAAAATTTATTACTTGAAGAAAAAGATGATTGAAAGATGAAATTAGAACGATCTAACCAAAACCAGCTGCTTATATATTCTGACCTTTTTACTCCAGTGTTCTGTAGGGCAACGTGGCTGCATTTTAATCCCATCTCCTCTTCCTTTCTCACAATCATCTCCTATGACTTTTGTAGATTTATCATCAGGTGCTGCACCTGCACTATATAGGCAGATAATGTGTGCCACAGCATTGGAAGCCCACAATTGTATAGAATGTCTCTGTAGTTTCCCCTTCAGAGGAACTACGAGGCCCAAACCAGTTCCAGCATGACAACGCCCTTGTGAGATCCATGAAGACATGATGTGTTAAGGTTGGTGTAGAAGAACTTGTGAGGCGGACTCAACCTTTGGGAGGAACTGGAACCGGTGCCACCTCGACATCCCAACATCAGCACCTGGGCTTATTAATGCTCTTGGGGCTGAATGAACACAAATCCACCACAGGTACGCTCTGAAATCTAGTGGAAAGCCTATCTAGAACAGTGGAGCACATTTCAAGTGGGATGGTCAGGGGTGCACAAACTTTGTGCCAGTTGAAGATGTAAGCATACAGCCTAATTAATAATAATAATAATAATAATTAGAACTTTATTAATCCCAGAGGGAAATTGCTCAATTTTCGCATATCCCAATTAGGAAACTGGGGTCAGAGTGCAGGGTCAGCCAGCTTACAGCGCCCCTGGAGCACATAGGGTTAAGGGCCTTGCTCAAGGGCTCAACAGTGGCAACTTGGCGATGCTGGAGTTCGAACCCCCGACCTTCCGATCAGTAACCCAGTAACCCACAGCCTTAACCGACTGAGCCACCACTGCCCCTTTACTGACTGGACCACATGTTTTTGGCATGGTGTTGCAGCTTTCGCTGTCCAGCTGCGCCGCGTTCACCGTGACATTATCTTCTTGATTTTTGGAACGGACTAAATGGATTAGCGGACTGACCTTTCGCTGGTGTTCACCATTATTCACGCCGTGCACAGATTTTATGAATAGTCTCAACAGCCAAACTGTTTTTCTATTCCAGACTGAAAAATATATATATTAGAATTTATTAAAAATACTATTTAGCATTTGTGTTGTTTTATAGACATTTCCATGAGCGATTGTAAAAACGTTGATTATTTTTGTCACGTCACTTCTCTCATTGAGTTGCCATATTTTAATCGGTTTATTGCCGTTGACCTATTTTCTTTCCATTATTTATTTATTTTTCTTTCTGAAATGTTTTTTTTTTCTTCAGCTATGGAGATTGATGATTACTGAGCCACACATTGTTTATAGTATCCGCTAAAAAGTATTTATAAAAAGACTGACATCTAACCCACTGCCCTCAATCGTGAATAAACTGTTACTCCACAGTAGGACGTTTAATAACTTCCTTGACTCCTTTTCAAATAAGGGTCAGTTCAGTCTGTTCATCGTGAAAGCGCTGCCAATGCATTTAAATAAAATACAAGACTTTAAATCGAACTTGTGCGTTAATTCACCTCATAATCCCGCTCCATAAAGACGAGCGCTTTTCTCTAACCTCTGCTGTACTCGATAGCTTTTTATATCCGAAGGTTATAAAGACCTTTTCCTAAATGCGCATGGGATCGTTCCTACTTGCAAAATGTAAGTGAAGTACTCTAGTTTTTTTTTTTTTTTTTTTTTTTTTTTTTTGGGCGTCCTGCCCTGTTTAAGACTGATGGCAGAGTCTTTTCGTGTGATGCAGAGACCCTTTCTGGGTGAATCTTTACGTTTCTGGTTTGTCCATGCATCCTCCGGAGAATCCCCTAAGCACATTATCTAAAGAACATAGTCATGTTTCTGTAAAAGCATGATTAAAATCATCTGATTGAGACAGTATTAAACAAATACGACCTCAGATAAACAACAAAATATAACTTGGACAAAAAGAAAAAAAAAATAAGACATACTAAAGGTATGCGAATCATCAGCCTTTAATTAATTGATCATCAGCAGGTTTAAAAACCAGTTTTTGTTGCACATTAATCTGTAAAGGGTTATAAAACTATTTCCAAACAGTTTAGATTTCAAAGATTATTCACAAGAAAAAAGCGACAGTTGATCGTTCCATGAGTGGAGACCTTAACCCATCCACCCCAAGATCAAACTGTGCAATAACCAAAGACAAAAAAAACAAGAGCTACATCCCAGACCATACACAATTAGAAGACGACTGAACGAGTACAGTTTGTTTAAAAGGGTTTCCAGGAGAAAAATCTTCTGTCTGAAAAGGACAGGGAAGCACTATTGAGATTCACAAACCTACAACAAGGCTTCTGGAACAATGTCCTACATAGAGATGAGACCAAAGTGGAGATGTTTGGCCTTAATGCCCAGCATGGGCGTTGGGCCCAGGAAACCCAAACAGCATTTCAGCAGAAACGCCTCATTCCCACTGTCAAGCATGGTGGTGAAGGCGTGATGATTTGATGATGTTTTGTTTTGGAGCCACAGGTTCTGGGCACCTTGTAGTCATCGAGTCAACCATGATCTGTACAACAACTAAACCTTAGTCGAATTTGGGATTTGCAACAGGACGATGATGAGAATCTCAACAGGAATCTACCGGAAACAATTCAGGTTTTGTAATGGCCGAGTCAAAATTCCAGACCTCAATCCAATTGAAACTCTGTGGACCAAAACAATGTGAGAGATGAATAAAGTCATACAGGGAACAATTACTTCAAGTTATGGCTGATAAAGGTGGATGTACAGGCTATTGAATCAGGGGGTGCTTAGTATTGCCTGCATGTTTTTTTTTTTTTTTGGAGGGGGGTTAAATAAGTAATGGCATGGTGGGGAAAAAATGATGCTTTTAGGTGCAGCAAATATTAAATAACAGTTAAGATGTAATTATTTCCTTTTGATGTATTAAACGACCCCTTCAACAGAGTAGACACAGCACATAACGTCAAACTCAAAATGGCTGCTTACACCATCAACAGTAAACAGATCCTTACTTCTTTATATATGTGTTAGCTTTAAATTCATTAATGTAAATACATTTACATTTAGGCTTTTGACAGGCGCCCTTATCCACAGCGACTTACATTTTTATTTCATTATACATCTGAGCAGTTGAGGGTTAAGGGCCTTGCTCAAGGGCCCAACAGGGACAACTTACTGGTCGTGGGATTTGAACCTGGGACCTTCCGAACCATAGTTCAATGCCTTAACCACCGAGCTACCCCTGAATGTACACTTGTCAAAAGTATGTCTGTATATTGTTTGCCACTTTGAGGTAGTAAATAAACAACACTCGTCACGGTTAGCTAGTGAGATTGCTGCTGAAACGTGACAAACAGGCCGTAAAATATAAATATCGTTCTGAGTTTGAACATGCGGAATCCTTTAAAATTGTATTACGAGAGGAAAATTTCAGTGCACCAGTTGCTCGTGTTGCTTAACCTTTAAAAGGTAAGCACGGAGGAACAGACACAGATGATCATACCCGTGTTTAGCTTTAAAGAAGACGTCTCATGGCTCATATCTTGTTCTGTCTTCTCGAGGGAAAAAAAAAAAAAAGGCCGGTCTGCTATTTACCAGTGACAGGAAACAGAGATAGGCTCTAATTACCAAAATGATTGAATTGTGAGTGTTTTTCTGATTAAACCGTGGGTAATGTGTCCCCATGACAGTGATGTACGAGGGATTCTGTGCAGCGCCTCAGCTTGCTCCTCCGCTAAATACTAATTTCTCCGTCGATCGTCCTTTCTCTTGGGATATGCCGGCTGCGTGCACAGGACCTATTTTTAGCTGCTTCGCAAGGCATGAGTTGGATACGGATTTCGTTTTCCCTGCTCTCCCTTCTTTTTGTTACGGTGTTGCAATAATTAAACAATAGCGCGACAGAGCAGAGTAAGTCTCTGTATAGGCATGAGCTCACAGGAGTAACACGGTCACGCTAGCTGAAGAGCTGCGGCTCACGCTTCAACAGCCTCTTCTTTAGGCTAATGAGCCGAGATCTACACTGCTCGTGATTCCGTCGTAGGTTAAACCAGAATAGAAGAAGAACAGCTTAATCTCAGAGTCAAAGATATATAAATGGGGTTAAAGTCTTTCTGATTTTTGATGCAGATATGACCGCGGCACTGCGTGTCTTTAGCTGCATGCTACAACTAAAACCGTATTACTACAATTAATTATTTGTATTGTATAATACAAAAAAAGAAATAAATCTATAGATGTAATAAAACTTTGAAGTTGGTGTTTCTGTACATTTGGCTATATTTGCGAAAAAACAATTTAGGGGGGCGTACAATGAGTAATAGAACATAAATCAAATAGATTTTTGGATTTTTTTGTCTGTCTGTTTGTTTGTGCACGCTTCACGTAAAAACTACTAAACGAATTTGAATGTGGTTTTTACAGGTTTATTTGTCCGAGCTTGATGTAACTTATACGCTTTGATTCCTCACAATCGGCCCACGGGAAGATAAGATATGCTACTTTGAAATTGAAATGAAAAAACACTCTTATGAAAGAAAAAAAAAATTAGTTAATTTCAAAATTCAACAGATGGCGCTGTACTTTTTTTAAAATACGCGCTTATAAGTGTGTGATTAAAATTTTTAGTTCATTCCGAAATTCAACAGAGGGCGCTGTACATTATATTTATTTATTTATTTATATATTATTGATTTTTTTAACGTACTTATGAGTGTGCAATTAAATTCCACGCGAATGAAGACGTGAACACAGCTAGTTTTGAATAATAAAAGAAGTGTATATATGGACAGGACAGTGAATAACTGAATCAGTGTATGTGGAAACGGTGGATTGTGGTGATGGAACAAAACCTGAACTTAAAGGGAAAATGTGTGTTTTGTGATTGTTACTGATTAATGATCGATTGTTAACGTGTTTGACTGCGGGTTAAGGAAAATGTAATGAGAATTGCAGCACTGATTCTAAGCATGTGGGACATTTAAACTGGTTTGTCACAAGGTTTATGGCTTAAATCTTTAAATACTGAATTATGGTTAAATGTCAGGTTCTGAGAGGTCTAAACCTTTTTTTGCTGTAAACATACAAAATGTTAAAAATCCATTGTGTTATGTGTTTGCTCTTTTTCCGGTCTGGAGGTCGGTCAGTCAGCGTACGTCATCAGGAGGCACTGTGTTTCTCGAACACTCTCTTGTTTTGAGCTCTTATGTTGGCGGATTATTCTCCGTGGTCCATTTGGACGTGTGGGCAGAGAGCTTTTTACTGAATCATTTCCAGCTCCTAATGGCGTAGGAGCAGGTGGTGTGTCATTATTTTAATTCAGTTTTAATTCCATCTGTGTTTTGGCGCACGCCAGTGCTGCGTTTCACTAAGCTTCCGTTTTTTTGGATCAAATAATAAAGTTGAATGAATTCCCTTTAAAGGATTCGTCCGACTAATCGGGTCATTTCAGATATGACCGCCGAGCTACGGGATGCGTTTCCGTAAATCCACAGCGGGCCGTGATTCAGTGCTGAGTGGTTGTGGTTGCCTGGAGATCCTCCTCCTCTCCCTCCTCTTCTTCTTCACGTGCTTATCAAAGCAAGACGTTCTACCTTTTCTATCATAATCCTGTGTTTGTAAAGTGTTTCATTGAATGACCTTAAGTTCCTATAGATCGTAGGTTATAGATAGATTTTTCTTCTTGGGTAAAAAACAAACAAACAAACGTGTAATTGTATTGACAGGATATATTTTTTTTTTTTTACATCAGACAGGATGTCATTTCCGATCTAGATTTGAACCGTGTAGGAAAATGTAAATAAGCTTTAAGTAGCACGACGTCAATCTGTGGAGAAAACCGGTCGGAAGGCCGGGAATCCTGTTGCCACGGCAACCTCAACCATCCCCTGGCTGTTACACAGCTATACACACACTCACCGGTGTCGGATTATACCACTGTATTAGGGGGGAAAGGAATGGGGAGGGGGTGATTTTTATCATCGCCAGAGCTCTACGGAGAAAGGAAAGGACGGGGGTTTGGAATGACAGTTTTAACTTGTATTAAGCGTTAAAAAGACGACTTATAGCAAATATTACAGTCAGGTGGAGAAAACTAACTTTTTTTTCTTTTTACTTTGAGCAAAGGTGCTTGCCCCCCCCTCCCCCCCCCCGCCCAAACATCACCGCGCTCGCCCTTCACACCCCTCGTCAAC
>JAOTRS010000022.1:2171264-2185451 GCA_028565755.1 Dinotopterus cunningtoni
CCAGTAGAAAATGAACGAATCACTCTCCGAGACTACTTGTTCTTCTGAGTCACGTTAAAGATTCGTTCAAAAAGAACAAATCATTCATGAACGACCCATCACTATTTCCCTCCTGCATGCCTCAGGTTCTGTACCTGGTAGTGTACACAGGTCGGCCATAACATTATGACCACCCACCTAATATTGAGTAGGTTCCCCTTTTGTCACCATAACATTGAAGCACTGTGTGTTCTGACACCGTTCTATTACAACCATCTGATCCACGCTAGCGTTTCTACTGGATTATACTACACGGGCCAGCCTTGACTCTCCATGCGCATCAGGGCGCCTTTGCCACCCATGACCCTGCCACCAGTTCACCTTAGATCACTTTTGGTATGGGACTTTTCAAATGGGACAGTGCTGCATGCAGTGGCTGGGTAGTATGGGTGTGGCAACTCCCCGTCAGCAGGGCTCAAACCCGGATCCTCAGATCAACAACCTAGAGCCTTAGCCATTATTCTAAAAATAATCCCCTTGAATGTAGCTCAGGCACACTTTGGTTTTATCTAAACCTTCATCTAAAAGCATTTCATAATGAAACTTGCCGCTCAGCACACCTGGTGATGTTTCATCTTATTATCTGCGGCGAACGTGCCGTTATCACACACGGGTAACCGCGCTGCGAATATGGGAAGACATTAGGGCCAAAGTTGGTCATATGATTAATTTGCGTTTATCCTGTATTCAGGGTCACGGGGGGCTGCTGGCCCATCCCAGGAGACTTAGGGCACGAGGCAGGGTGCCAATCCATCGCAGGGCACACACACATTCACATACTACGGGCAATTTTGGAACACCAATTAGACTAAGCACAGGGAGAACATGCACACTCCAAGCACACAGAGACGGGAATTGAGCCTGGCCGGGAATAGAACCCAGACCCTGGAGGTGCAAGGTGACAGTGCTAACCAGTACACCACTGTGCCACCATAGTTGAATCAATATAACTAAAAAACTAAATATACAGATAATCACAAGGCTAAGATGTATGGAATTTATGAAAGGATGCATTAAAGGAAAAGTAAACCCTCCAAAAAGTATGTTCCAATTTTACAACAGGAAATTGAGTCTAGATCAGTACTCTTAAGCTCCTTAGCTCTGCTTTTACAAATATAAACAACCCTGACCACACTATACAGTATACTGTACTTTATAAAATACTGTAACCTTTAACCTTTGACTAAATTTGCCATCTGTCCACAGTTTACCAGGAGTCCACATTTCTACACAGGTTTCTGTCAGCCCTGGATCATGGAGGATAACAGCAGTCAACTGGAACTGATAATGTCTGATTTGGATGAGGAACCTGAACAAGACATAGCTGAAGAGAGTTTGATGAATCACGTCCATTCTTCTTTAATCGGATCAATCAGAAACACTCTGAAAAACATCTGCTTCGCTCTTACTGCTGCTCTTTTCATATTTGCTTTTGGTACGTACGGTCATTTGACATGTTTTTGTTGAAGCATGGCTTAGGTGATAAATAGGGAAGTTTTTGACATACACCATGATTGAGAATAATTGTGTCCTAATGTGAAATATACAGTCTTGTTAAACCTTGTTGTTGTGTCTTATTGTGCTACTATTGATAATGTCATTAAAAAGAAACAGGCAAAGAAATTTATGCCAATTGCTGATACACTTGTAAATAGGTTAGATAAAATTTTATTATGATAGCTAGGTGCCGATTCAGTTTGCATTGCGATTATGCAAATTTATGCCGGAATTAATATCATTTATTTCCAGATTTTCATACAATCCTAAACAAACTTTTGCTCCTACTGCATGGGATGCTGTGCTGTGTGACTAGAGTAGCGATCGCCACTTGCTGTATTACAGAGGAACAACAACAGTTCGCAACCTCATATGCAAATTTAT
This sequence comes from Dinotopterus cunningtoni, assembly GCA_028565755.1. Lineage (NCBI taxonomy): Eukaryota > Metazoa > Chordata > Actinopteri > Siluriformes > Clariidae > Dinotopterus > Dinotopterus cunningtoni. The sequence continues at coordinate 2,173,185 of JAOTRS010000022.1, forward strand.
TTACTAAAAAAAATTATTTTAATTGATACATGAATTTCCACACAAAAGAATCACGATATAGATCTATTTTTCTTCTATTTCAACTTTTTAAGGAAATTATTTGGTGAAAAAAGTTAATTGGCTAAGACACAGGTTTGGAGCGATGATAATAATCTTGCTAATGAATATCTTAGCCATACAGTATGTGAAAATACATCATCATATACAGTATGTTCTTCATGGTTATAATGTAAGTTTTAAAAGATCAGTTTACCAAAATAGTAGAAATGTCCTTAATTCTCCAACTTTCCCCGTTGTTCTGTCCTTACATTTTTGAGGAGGTGGGGCCTAAAGGGGATATTTCAAGCAGTAACTGGGATAAAACTGATCACAAGCACTATATAAATGCCCTTACTAACTAGGACACAACCTAATGTAAGTGCACCACCTACAGTATGTTGGACAAGTGCCCACTTTGTGGCGAGGGAATTGTTAGAAGATTTCCAAAGTAATTTGAGTTATTCATTCTTACCTCCTGGGTACTTATGTACGTTTAAAAAGCATTTCTTTAGCATTTCTGGCCTTGGTTGACAAATGGCTAAGATTCATTCTTGGGCTCTAAATGTTAGAAATAGCTTTATGATGCTGATTTTGTCTTCCAGGATCCCTGATTGGCTATGTCGCTCATACGAAGAGAGAAGCGCCAAGCTGCAAAGAGTCTACTTCTGACGGTTCTGACGTGACGGTTCAGACGGAACTAATCCTAGACTGGAGCAATATTACATCCTTGTTCAAAAATAAACTGAACACGAGCAGCATTGAAAACAGTCTTAAGTATGTTTACATGAATTTGCTCTAATGTCTGGAGAAATAACCCAAGCTTTAATGATAATGTCTGGATCTAATTTTTTTGTGCAGACTTACCTGTAAAGAGGCCAGTGTTCCTACAAATTTTGATTTCAACCAGACACAACTAATCTAACCTTATGATGAGGTCTGTGGTTACTGAATAGAGCCTCTTTCTCTTCTCGTTCTTGTTCAGTGAATTCTCCACTACCAGTCATCAGGCAGGGTCTCCAGGAGACGAGGAACTCAGCAGTAAAGTCTGGAAGAAATTCACAAATTTTGGCATGACACCTTGGACTGATTCACACTTTGTTAGGATCCATGACCATCCTACAAAAGGCTTCAACACAGTGATGTTTCGTAATAAAACATTTTCTGAACATGGCTATTTGGCTTACAGTCCAACTGGAACAGCAAAGGTTTGTGCTTAAGCTGTTTTATGTTCAGCCTGAACTTTTCTTCTCAGGACACTAACATAACATAAACCTTCAGATGAAACTCAATAAATTTTATACAGTATATTATACCTTCATTACATGTAAAGTCAAATATTGAAAGCCTTTTTGTTTTCATTTTGATTTACAGCTTATAGCTCATAAAAAAAAAAAAAAAATACAGTACCTCAAACTATTAGAATATTTGAATTTTCTTTTACAATACATAAATGTCAAACTTCTGAAAGGTATGTTCATGTTCAGTTTCTTTTACATTCATGCAGTAATTCCTTTAGCAAAAATTACTGCATCAATTCAGCATGACATGGAGGCGCTCAGTCTATAGCACTGCTGAAGCGTTATTGAAGACCAGGTTGCTTTGATAACAGCATTTGGCTCGTCTGTATTATTGGATCGAGGGTTTCTCATCTTCCTCTTGATAATACGCCATAGATTCTCTATGGGGTTTGGGTCAGGTGAGTTGGCTGACCAATCAAACACAGTAACATCATAGTCAGCAAACCAGTTAGTGGTAGTTTTGGCACTGTGGGTTAGAAAGCACAGTACCCCAAATCATCACCGACTGTGGAAACTTCACCTTGGAATTCAAGCACCTTGGATTTTATGCCTCTCCAATCTTCCTCCAGACTCTGGAACGCTGATTCCAAATGAAATGCAAAATTTACTTTGGGCTACTGAGCAATGGTCCAGTTCTTTATCTCCTTAGCCCAGGTAAGGTGCTTATGACGTTTTCTCTGATTTAGTAGTGGCTTGATACTATGAATTAAACAGTTGTAGCCCATTTCCTAAAGACATCTGTGACAGAGAGATACATTGTACAGGGTGGGTAAAAATTAACTAGGCGATATTAAATGGCTATCGGGTCATGATGAAAACAGTCTCTAAATAGACCATGGTAAATAGGATTTCATATGTCCCGCGCCAATAGTACAAGCATCGGCTGCGAGAAACAGCACATGCAATGTAAACAAAGATGACGGACCACTTAACTGTTCAGGAGCAAGCTAAGATTGCAGCACGTTATGAAGTGTGGAAGTCCATTGTTCTTGTGCAGAGATGTTGGCGTGCAGTGAAAGGGAAGAATGCAAAACTACGTCCGGAGACAAAATGCAAGAAGGAACGATGCAAGAAGAAATTGTACATGTACAATTTGTTTCTCTACATTTGTTTTAGAAATATGGACCGATTTTTTGGCTAGTTACTTTCCACCCACCCTGTATTTATAATGAATGAACAATAATTTACTTGAACATGAAATTGAATATTCTAATATTTTGAGATACTAGATTTTTGATTTTCCAGAGCTGTAAGCTGCAATCATCAACACTAAAATAAACAACAAAAAAACTTAACATCGTTCACTTTGCATGTAATTAATCTAAAATTTCTTCATTTTTTTTAATACAGGGTGCAGTTCTGTATGCTCATTATGGACAAAGAGGAGACTTTAAATCCCTACAAGACTTAAATATAAGTTCAGAAGGAAAGATTGTCTTGATCAGAGCTGGAAAAATAAGTTTTGCTGAAAAGGTTTGCACAATTTTACATCTAAACTCTTTAAATGAGGGGCATTCAAGTCAAACTGGGACTTTCTGGTGAATGGTGATTGAATGAGGCAAATGTTTTAAAGAAGGTTGTACATCCATGAATGATGATCTATTAAACGAGTTCCTGGGAGGCCAGCGTTTCAGATGTCAAGCACTAGTGAAACGCTGGGATAAATTGTATTAGTGTAGCAGGGCATTATCTAGAAAAATAAAGGGAGTTTTTATTCTCTTAACTGTGTTCTATCATTCTGCACAATCAAAAGCCCGGTTTGACTTGAACACCCCTCAGTTTTTAGTTGAACTTGAATTTTTCTATGTTACATTTTTTCACTGTTGATGTTAATCTTACAGGTTGCTAATGCTGCCAGTGTGAATGCAAGTGCAGTGCTGATCTATCCAGATCCTGCTGACTACTTGTTTGATGAAGAAACAGATCTGTTTGGTCATGTATGGAATTAAAGGGGTCTTAAAGGGGTCTTATCATGCAATTCTTTTCTTTTTTTAAAATAATTTTTAGGTACAGTATATACAGATGAGTGTCCACCTGAGTGAGTTAACGTGTACAAGAAATAGTAAAATATGGGACATTTAAAGTTCATTTATTATTCAGTCATATTTACTTGCTGGTTATTGTGGTCATGGGCAAACATGCACAAGAATTTTTATTTTTTTTTGCCATTTGGCCTCTACACCACCACGTTAGATTTTAAATAATTTAAAACACTCAAGATGTGAGCGAAGTCAAGATTTTCAGGGTTAATTCAAGGGGTTTGACAAATGTCTAGCATTAAACATTCAGGAATTGGAGCTATTTTTATACACACCCTCATATTTTAGGGGGCTCATAAATAACGAAACAAATGGCCGACACTTTTTTGGGAGATACAGTAAGAGGAAACCACTTGAGAGTACACTGAGACACCATGTAAACATCCACACTGACATTAACCCGAGGTCAGGATTAAATCACTAACATTATACCTCAATGTTTTATTCTGCAGTTTATTTACTTTTTCAGATTAACATCTGGCCATGTTTTGCACAGGTCCATCTTGGCTCGGGTGATCCATTCACTCCAGGTTACCCATCGTTCAATCACACCCAATTTCCTCCAGCTAAATCCTCAGGCCTGCCAAGCATACCTGCCCAGACCATCAGAGCCAGCACAGCTGCAGCGATCATGAGGTAAAGCATTCAATCCTAATCAAGAAAACTTCTCAAGTCCAAAGAAATTAAGTTCTTGTTCAACATCGTGTCTGGATTATGATTTCTAGGAATATGGGAGGTCATGATCCACCTCCCGAATGGGCTAGTGGTGGTCTGAGAGAGGTAACGTACAAGCTTGGTGGTGATGATGACATTGTCTTTGTGGACGTTGACAACGCTCTGACCATGACAAAGATCTTCAACATGTTTGGAGTTGTCAAGGGTTTCATAGATCCTGGTACGCAGAAACAAATAGAATTTGCGAGTTGGTGTTTTGATGTTGGTGGTGAAGATCACTGTCTAAAATCTCCCAGGTCTTTGTTTAACTCATGGTTATCTTCTGGTTTAGACCGTTATGTGGTGATTGGAGCTCAGAGAGATGCCTGGGGTCCTGGATTTGCAAAGTCTACCGTTGGCACTAGTTTGCTACTTGAGTTAGCAAGAGTTATTACAGAGATGATGAGGAACGGTGAGTCAGAGTCTGGACATTTTACAGTTGTCTATTCAACCCACTATGTTCTTCAAACAATATTTTCCTTATCAGTTCTGATAAAACTTGACAGCGTCAACATACTGTTCTCCAGAATCTTCTTCTAGTTATTTATATATACGAAAATTTGTGACAATTCCATACATGCTTCTGGGACCATGGCAGCCACATAGCAACATCCTAGCGACCACCTGGGACACCATAGCAATGACGTAGCCACCATCTTGCCACAGCCTGGCAATGAACTTGAATACAATAGCAGCACCCTTTATATACTACTAAATATGTATATAATTATTCCATAGCAATACCTTAGCAACAATCTAACAACAGCCTAGCAGCCTATTCAAATATCAAAGAAACTACTTAGCAACACCCTAGCAAATACTAGAGATTCTATAGCAATGACCTAGCAACTACAAAGCAATGCTTACCAGCCAGGATGAATACAATAGCTACTGCATAGCCACACCCTAGTAACATCCTAGCAACTCTTTAGTAAGCACCAGAGATACTATAGCAATGACGTAGCAACCACAAAGCAATACCGTAACAACCATTTTGAATATTGTAGCAACTGCCTAGCAACTCCCTAGCAAGCACTGGGATTTCACTCGCAATGGCCTAGCAACACCATAGTACCCATCTGAACTGCCACGACCTAGCAACCACCTAACTAACAACCTAGTTATCTAGCATCACCTTAGAAACCACCTAGGATAGCTTTATAATTATCTAGCAATCACCTAGCAACACTATAGCATCCACTTTGGGTACAATAGCAACTGCCTAGCAACCTCCTTGCAACACCCAAACAACCATCTGTTATATGAGCAATCACATCGTAATAACCCATAGCGATGACATATTTAACCATAGAAGCAACCACTTGGGATCCCTTAGCGATCACTTTGAATACAATATCAATTGCCTAGCGACACCAGAGCAATCACCTTGGATACTAGTACAATCACCTAGCAACCACTTAACAACCACATGAGATGCTTTAGCAATTACTTTAAATACAATAACAATTACCTAGTGATACCATAGCAACCACCTAGCCACCACTTAACAACCACATGGGATTCAATAGCAGTGACCTAACAACCATATTGGTTATCATACTGACTGCTTAACAACAACCTAGCAACCTTCTGGGATTCCATATCTGTTACCCAGCAACCAGCTCTAAACATGCTAGCAACGCAACCACCTGCGATATTATAGCCCTAATGAAGCTAGCTATCCATGGAGATTTCTCAACAATGGCTTGGAAACGCTTTAGAAGACTTGAATACCATAACAACCACCTAGCAACCACCTTAAATAACATAGCAACCACCAAACATTTTAACCTTTGTGTATATCACTTTAAAGTTTACACATTTTAACGTTGTGTAGTGGGCTTTGTCAAACCAACATCCATGCATGTCTTCTAGTTTGTAATAGTCTTTGCCTTTTTTTTTTTAAATTCAAGATGGATTCAAACCCAGGAGAAGCATGGTGTTTGCAAGCTGGACTGCTGGAGAATACGGCGCTGTGGGCGCCACCGAGTGGCTGGAGGTTGGAACAGCATCTGCGTGTACTACTGTATGTGTACCATACAGCAAGAAACACCCAGCTCATTGTGACTATTCACCTCTAATGTTTTTTGCGCAAACAGGGCCATTTGTCTTCTCTGAATATAAAGGCGTTCTCCTACATTAGCCTGGATGGAGTTGTCACAGGTGTAATTCCCTTAACAATGAAAAAGAAGCTAAACTAAATAACACATATAAGACCTGTTCACCTACTCATGATTGAAAAATTCTTGACAGGTTCCTCTTTTAAAGCGAGTGCAAGCCCGTTGATGTACGACTTGATAGAAAGTACTTTGAAAGAGGTAAGCTTTTCCAAGCAAGATTATAAACTAGATTAATTTAGTAGAAAACTAATTTCCTGTTTTTGCTGCAGGTAGCTTCACCCAGTGATCCCAGCAAGAGTTTGTATTCTCAAGTGCCAGGAAACAATTGGGAGACGGCTGTGTATGTATCTATATCGAAACAACACATTTTTAACAACGTCAATGGCAACATCACTTATACGTTTATCTTCACGCGTTATGCTTGCTAAGGTTATGGTGAATAAAGAGCCTATCCTGGGGTGACTAAGTGTGAGGCAAGAGTACACCTTGGACCTGGGGACACTTAGATTTGACTTCATTTGGAGTAGTTCAGTGTATTTTTGGTAGTTATGAGGAATCTGTAAACTCTGGAAAAAGCCTGTGTGAATATGGCTAGAACGTGTACAGACAAAGTTGACATGCGTATAAAGTCGTAATTTATTCCCACAGGATGGAGCCGATGAGGATGGATGACACCGCCTATCCATTCCAGGCCTTCTCTGGCATTCCGTCAGTCTCATTCCAATTTACTGAGGTAACATTGTTATTAGAGCAATTATTATTATCATCACACTATTGTATTTTGTACCAGTAGGATGCTTTACCAGATTCCAGAACATGGTGGAATGTACTGACTCGCGTCACGTTTCCTAATCTTCTATTAGTTGTCTATGTCTGGCCAAGAAATGTTACTGTGGAGTCTTGAATTTTTTAAGATATACTTTTGATTCCGCCACAAACCGTTCCAAGCTGTCACAAACGTTTTTTTACCATTTACCTACTGAAGAAACCCTAAGATTTGTCTAGGGTTGTCAAGGACTGCTACAATTGCTCTTGATCCTACCACAATGTTTCAGGCTTTCCTACGTTTTTTGATATAGACCATATACACCAATCAGCCATAACATTACCACCAACACCAGGTAAATTGAAAAGCATACCGAAGATTATCAACTATACACCAGTAAATTGATGACGGGATCATGGGCACCCAAGGCTCACCTATGCCTGCGGGGACCAAAGCTCAGCCCAAATGGTCCGATCCCACAGAAAAGCCAATGCAGCACAAATTGAAGAAAAAAGTCATGGTTGGCTAGGAAAGAAAGGTACCAGAACACCCAGTGCACCACAGCCCACTGCACATGGGGCTTGGCAGGCAAAGAGGCGGTTGCGATCCAGCCTTCAAACTCTGAGCACCAATGAGTTGAATTGTACAAATAAGTCTTATCCACAGAGGCCCTATCTCTCAACCCAAAGTACTCAAAGTATCCGCTGCAAACGTCCCAATGCCAGACACCACAGCACACCCCCAGAGGTGCTGAGGAATCATGCCCCGAGGTGCTAGAACTGCCCCAGTTGCACAAAGGGAACCCAAAAACTAGGTTAGGGGTTTAATTTTTTGGCAGATTTTTTTCTCTCACGTCCCTGTCAGCTCTCCTGTTAACATGAACTGGACCCGGATGACAGCCAGTACGGCTGGTGTCTGCGTGTGATGGTGAGGGTCCTCATAATATTATCATACCTTTTGTAGCAGGACTGTAAGGGTTCTTAGTAGAACATCTCAATTCCTAATTAATCGTGAATTGTTTTGTACGCTAGGATACAAAATATAGTTTCAGTACCATCTACAAAGTCCAGAAGACCTGCTACAATCCACCTACAAATAATGTACACACTGCTATGATTTAAGTAATTAATTTTTATTAAGTCTCATTTCAAACATGCTTGATTTCTCCTGATCTGTACTGAACTCTGATGAACTTCCTGACTTTTTTTCCCTAAAGTATCTTACAATGTTGAGATTGTACTGCTTCAGGGTCGAATTTGGAAATGCAGTAAGGGTCCTACAGAGGAGCTTGTTTTTCTTTTTACTTGTTTTTCAGAATAAACAATACCCATTCTTTGGCACCATGTTGGACACCAGAGAAAATCTAGAAAATAAAACATCTACAAAGTTGCTTGTGGTGGCCAAGGCAGCAGGTGAGATCGCAGGGGTGATGGCTCTTCGGCTGGTTCACGACCACCTGCTGAGACTGAACGTGGAGAAATACAAGAGCGTCATCGGTATCCATGTGACCAAAATCAACAAAGAAGTGATGCGTTTGCAGAAGGTAAGGCTTTTACCCTACACCGAGTTACCCTAGATAACCTTAACACCATACACTCTGGTCTATTTTGCTGTTCGTTGTTCTTTTTATTCAGAATATGTCCGAATGCTTCGGATTTCTCAGAAGGATCATTCGAGGGCCAAGGTTGTCTAATTATACTTATGCTGGTGTGAAAGAGTCAGAACGTGAACCCTAGTGGCAAATCATATTTTTAAAGAGAGGATGGTAATGTATAAGTGCGATCAAGTCAAACCAGGAGTTTTGAGTGTACAGAATAAAAGAACATAGTTACACACTTATGTGCTTATCCCAGCGTTTCACTAGCGCTTGGACACCATCAAGGTAGAACAGTATGCTGGAGCCACGGTCAGACTGCCTGTCTGATTCACGTCTGAAACGCTGGCCTCCCAGGAACTCCTTTAATAGTCAAAACATGTGGAAATGACTTGTGGAAAAGCGATGTTAGGACTGTACGGGGATATGGCAGTTAACTCTCAGCCGAGTTCCTGTAATGTGCAAGTGGTGTTGGTAAATGACTCTGCACTAAGTGATTGTAGATATGTTTGATTCACAAAATATATATAGATATTTTTTAACAAGCTGCCATGAATCGTTCCTTTCATTCAACTGCTTCTGAAACTGAAATCCCACAGACCCCACAAAAAAATTATATTAGTCTGACTCAACTAAGTGTTAGCGACTACAGAAATAGCCTAAAAGTATAATCATTAATGAGTTTAGCCTGGGGTTATGTTATACTGTAGACTGCCTGGCCAAAAAAAGTCGCAAACTCAAAGATTTCATTTCGCTTTGATTCCAGCACACACTGTGTTGTTCAGTTGATGTGTGAAAAAAAACTTCATCAGGGAAGGAAAACTCCATAGATGTGATAACCTGGTCATTCAGTACATTCAGGTTGTCAGCTGACTTAATTTTATTGCCCCATAACGTTGCTGAGTCTAGACCTGAGCAACTGAAGTAACCCCAGATCATAACACTGTCTCCAGAGGCTTGTACAGTGACCACAGTGCATGATGGGTGCATCGCTTCATGCGCTACCCTTCTTACCCTGACACGCCCATCACTCTGGAATGGCGTCAATCTGGACTCATCAGGTCACATGACCTTTCTCCATCGCTCCAAAGTCCAGTCTTTATGCTCCCTAGCAAACTAAAGCCTCTTTTCTGATGAGTCTCACTAGCAAGTGGTTTTCTTATGGACACACAGCTGTTTAGTGCCAGTCCTATAATGCTCTTACTGTCACTATTAAACATATTACTGTTAATTTTTTTTTTTTACCATGCGACTTCACCAAGTGTTTAAGTGATCTGAGTTTATGATTGGTTTTTCCGTTCACATTTCTTCCACAAAGTTAACAGTTCAGCGCTATAATAATTTGACCCTGAAAACTAAAAACAGTGACTTTTTTGGCCAGGGAGTGTAAATGTATATGCCTTTGTTTTTTCTTTTGGAAACATGTATCAAATGTGTAAATCAGCCAACAACCACTTAATCCTTTTGTTCACAACAGAGATTCAATCCTTGGTGTAACAGCTGCAATACAAAGGATAATTAAAACTATTCAGGTTTGTGCTGGCCCTAAAATAACACCAAATTGCTTAGGATTATTATATTTTTTACATTGCTCAAGCAGTTTTTTTTAGTGCAAACCAAACAACAGAATTAATCAAGTAAGATGAAGGTTCAAGAATGTGGCTATGTAATGTAATTGCTATTCCTATAAACATTAACCTGTGGCTGAAAACTTGGCACTTGGGTAAATCCAATGCATTCACATATTAATAATGTGGGTGTGGGGCGGAGTTGAGTAGTTCACTGAATCATGAATACAGTACCTTATTCCTTTCCTGTAAATTAAGGCATCATGAAACACTCAGGATTAAAACAGATCATTGAAACGAGGTCTTTTCAAAAGAGTTTTCTTTATTCAGACGTTCTGTATGTGCTTACATTTTCAGTCCGGCCACCTGACAGAGCCCTTGCAAACGCAGTGCTTGATGTCGGCTTTGGGTTCATACAGACGCGCTTCTTCTCGGCTCATCACCAGCATGGAAAACAGCGACCTTTATGACCTCGAGCAATGCCGCTTCATCAACGACCAAATCATGGGGGTAAATCAAACTCCGTCATGATTGCATCATTGCCTGGTATGTACACACAATGAAAACATTCCTTGATGTGTGTTTCTGCAGGTGGAGAGGAATCTGCTGTTTCCCTACGTGTCTCCTCGGGACACTCCGTTCAGACACATACTGCTTGGTTCTGGATCACACACTCTGGAAGCTTTATGCACACACCTGGCCTCAATACAGAACGCCACCGAAAGCGTAGACGCCGTCCTACTAAATAATCGGATCGCTATAGCTGCCTGGACGATCCAGAGCTGTGCCAGTGCAGTTTCAGGGAACATGTGGGACACAGAAGAGGAGCTTGACTAAAGGGTTTCATCGGATTGAATACGGTGTTAGAGACATTGTGTAAATGATCTGACATCGATCAGACCATTTTAAACATTGCACTGTGCCATATTTCAGCCTGCTGATGTGATTCAGCTGATGTGAAAGCAAGGAATAAACCACTCAGGGCAGGCTGTTATATGAAAACAATCAATGCACAACTTTTATAACGAATTTTTCATCACCAGCCTCTGCTTTTGTTTTTTTAAAGGCTGGTCATTGTACTGATAAACTCCTCCGTCCTAAAATGTACAAACTGTTACACACTGCTCAAACTGGAGGCTCCTTCCATAATTGTTACATAAGCATTTTTACCATATCATCGATTAAGTACACATTTAAATCGTTTATATGGACACCAGTTCATGTAAAAAAAAAAATTAAATCTTAATTCACCTAATCTTGTGATTTGTCTTGCAGCTGGAACTACTGTCAGAGCTTCTGCTATGGAATGTCAATCAACATCTTTTGACCCATCAGAGATCTGGTGGTAATTTTTTTTTTTTTTTAATAAAACCACATTAAAAAGTGCCACTGTTTTTTTCTTACTTGATCTATCCTGCCACAAAGAGGCGCTACAGAGCAACAACTTCTTTTCATCAGAAAACAAACACAGAAATTATAGATGTAAAATAAATATTTAAGCTCCTACTGTCATGAAAATAAATAGTAATGATCTCTTGTATAATAAATAGTGAGGAATATTTGTTATACAAGGGTGTCTTTCAGGAAGGCTAAAAGTATGTGCATTAATTGAACCTGGTCATTAATTGAAAGGGTAGCTTAAAAATTGAAGTGTTTTAAATGCTACAGCATATTTACTCACTCACTCATCATCTATACTGATTTATACTGTATACAGGGTTGCAGGGGGGTCTGGAGCCTATTCTAGGAGACTTTGGGCACGAGGTGGGTTACAACCTGGACTGGGTGCAAATCCATCACGGGGCACACACTCATACACTCATGCTTATTCACACACTATGGGCTATTTGGAAAAAACAATTAGCTTAATCTGCATGTCTGTGGGAGGAAACCGGAGTACATGGAGGAAACCCAACAAGCAACAAGAGAACATGCAAAATCCATTCGAGACCCAAGATGGGAATCGAACCTGATCCCTGGAGTTGTGAAGCGACAGTGCTATTGCTATATATATATATATACACTACCGTTCAAAAGTTTTAGAACACTTTTTAACTCCATGATGGTTCCTGATTTTTATTTCTTTCTACATTGTAAAGGAATGCTGAAGGCGTCCAAAAAATGCATTA
>JAOTRS010000022.1:2185551-2206800 GCA_028565755.1 Dinotopterus cunningtoni
AAATAAATACAGTAGTTACACTCTACAGATCAGAGCTGCATAATGCACACTATTATTACTTTTTAGTTAATTTAGCAGCTGTGCAATAACACCATTTTTAAACTGTGCAATATTCCCTAGTGCAATTTGTTTGAAAGTGTAACTACTGTATTTATTTTTTTTGTTTTTAAATCTTTTGCATTTATAGACTGTACTGTGTATATTTGTACTGTCTTTATTTTATATCTGCACATTTTTTCTTTGATGCTGTAACATAAAAATTTCCACACTGCTGGACGAATAAAGGTATATCTTATCCTATTCTATATCATATATATCATCTTACACCTATATCTTATATTATCTTATCTTAAGGTATATATTTCCTAAAATCTTCGGAGATAATTCCGAAACTTTCTGAGAAAAAATTCTCTGATTATAATAGAATGCATAAAAATTTGAAGGTCTGCAATAGAGCTGAGATTTTACACAATATATCCTTATATCGTATCAAATGTATGTGTATAGCAGTGTGAATGGTATAGCTGCGGTTAGTGTGTGTGTGTGTGTGTTATCCGGTGAGTTTTTTAGCCAGGCTTTAAGTGACAGGAGACGGAGCGCAGGCCAAACGCCAGACGTCCACTCACGGCGTTCTCCAAACCTCGAGCGGCCGATTTGGGGGAGGGGGGGACACCGACCTGCAGATTGGAATCCGTTTACGAGGCTGTGTATGACGGCTGGAAAACCTATTTCATGTTAGACATGAGGCGTACATAGTGTAGTTCTTTATGCGGATCAGGCTACATGCCGGTGATGCGTTTCCCATACCTGCACTTCGCTTTTGTGTGTGTGGTGCACGTCTGGCACTGCAGGACTCTGTGTGTGGATGGACAGGACATTATATAGCATGATGGATAGTGGCACCTTTTTGAAATTTGTGGGAAAGAAAAAAAAAAACCTGATCATTTGGTTTGAAGAAGCCTCATCACGCGCACACTTCTCTCGTAACACTCTGAGAGACGACCCACCGTCCTAACGTTCATTCTGAAACGCCTTCGTGTCTTCCACATCATGTGACTCTCGTTTTTATTCTCACAGACGCCCTTGGGGAGCGTCACTGGAAACCCCGTGAAATATAATAGAAATGTAATGTTTTAATGCTTTCTCTGTGTGTGTGTGTGTGTGTGTGTGTGTGTGTGTGTAACCCAGTACCAGGAGACGCTCTCCTAACAGTAGGTGGTGACGAGGGGGTGTCGGAGATTTAATGACGTTGTTGCTGATGCTTCGACCATCTGTTTTAGGATGCGGTGAGAGTGGGAGGGAGGCAGGAGGGGGTTTGATGGACAGAAGAAAAAAAAAACATGATTTTAGTTTGAGTGTTTTAGAATGAACAGATGATCCACTGGGAATTTTCCACACACGCACACACACAAGTACATCATTCTCTGGAGTTTCTACAGAACGATGCAAAAAACATGCGGAAAGTGACAGGCGAGTTGATGAGAGCAGATTAAACTGATTCGAGTTGACAGGAAGGTCACTCAAATAATCACTCCTTGCAGCCACGGTGAGCAGAAAAGCATCTCAGAACGCACAAAATCTCAAACCTCCATGCAATGAAAACGTAATTCTGCTCCCATCAGTTAAGGACGGCGATATAACTCTGCGTGTCACGCGGCAGACTACTGTAATTAACAGACGGCTACGCCGCGGATTTCAGGACAGGCGGATATGCGGGCAACTTTGCGTGTGGTCGTTAGGCAACAACGGCGTAGAGGCATTTAGAGGAGGGGCATGACACCTGGGCGCATGCCTATATACACCCCCCTAGACAAATCTATGTTGTTCCAGTGTAGGAAAAAAGAGAAAATAAGTAATGAAAAGGGAAAAAAGAGAGAAGACACAAGAAAAGGCCAAAGAAGAGTGAAGAAGTGCTGAAAAGAAAAAGAGACAAAAAAACAGAAAACAAGTAAATATGAGAAAAAGACACAAGGAAAGAGAGAAGACAAAAGAAAAAGACAAAAAATAAGAGAAGACACCTGCCGCAAGTCTGTATACGCCTCCTAGACAGATGTATGTTGTCCTGGTATAGGAAAAAAGAAAAGACAGAGAAAATAAGGCCTTAAAAAAAACAAAATTAAAGTCAAATGAAAAACGAGAGAAGACAAGAAAAGAAAGGAGACTAAAGAAAAGAGAAAAGAAGTGCTGAAAACACAGCAAATCAAGGAAAGAGAAGACAAGAAAAGAAAAAAATGCTGAAAAAAGAATGAGAGAAGACGAAAGAAAACAAAAAGACAAGAAAAGAGAGAAGACAAAAGAAAAAGACAAGAAAATAAGAGGGAAGACGAAAGAAGTGCTGATAAGAGAAAGTGAAGTCTAAAGAAAAGGGAGAAGACAAACGAAAAGTGGTGAAAAGAAAACGAGAAATGTCAAAGTTTTGTTGGTTATAAAAGCAAAACCTTTTTTTTTTTTTTTTTTTTTTTTTAGATCATTTTTTATTTAGACAAGACCAATCTCCTCAAGGCAGTGTAACTTCTTTAACCCAGAGGAGTCTCCCTGACAGTGTCCACAGTTTCTCCTAAAGTCTGTTGCCCCACCGTTTCCCTCTCAGTGATATCTTCGGTGTATTGCGCCTTGTTAACCCGCGGAAAACTGCAGTTGAAAAACCGAACCCCTGTTCGAGCAGTCTGCTCGGACTGTGATCTGCTGTATACGAGCAGATCACAGTCCGGGATGATTTTATGAGGATTGCGTTACTGGTTTGGACCGATATCAAGCCATGGGAATAAAAACACTATGCCAGGTGGAGACAAGCTCTTAGAGAAGCCACAAACGCTTCAAGCTGGACGATGGAGCTGTAATGAATCAGGCCTTTTTGATGCAGATGTGTTGTGGAAGACAAGAGCGTTTGATTTGCATATGAAAGTCTGAAAGACCGAGATGTGAAGGTCGCCTGCATGCTATTAAGCAGATGAGGGCGAGAACACTCCTGGTTTTTTGGCTGTGTGTGTTCACACCTGGGTGAGTAAAAAGGGGCCACGATCCAGCTGGAGTTACAAGGAACTCTCTCTGGGTAGTAAAGTCACACGGGTCGGATGATGACGTACAACGTCGATCTGGATGTTGGCTGAAGGCATCAGAGTATACCACAGTGTTGGCTTTTAACATTCAGAACATAGCGATATGAAAAAAGTGAGGCCATGAATATTATAAACAGTCAAATGAAGCAAAATTCTTTATTTTAACCGAGTTTTAGTGAGGAGCCGTTGTGTCTGTACCTGTGAGGCTTGGTGAAAACTTCATCTTCAGCAACAGCGGTGGGAGGTCTTTACGTCCCAGTAAAGTTGTTCCCTCTGTAACTGTTGTATCTCATTTTCCCAGAAGGTGAGGCCACTTTATCTCATTGCTGTAGAAGGTGTCGCCTCTGTATTTTATTTCTTGAGAAGGTGTCGCCTCTGTATCGCATTTCTCGAGGAATGGTCACCTCTGTGTCTCATTTCTGGAGGAGGAAAAGCCATTGAATGTTATTTTTGGAGAAGATGTGGCTTCTGTCTTAATTTTCTAGAAGAGATCTGGCTGCTGTATCTCATTTTTCCAGAAGGTGAGCCTACTTTATCTCATTTCTGGAGGAGCTCTTGCCTCTGTATCCCATTTCTGGAGGAGGTGTTGCCACTGTATCCCATTTCTGGAGGAGGTGTCGCCACTGTATCCCATTTCTGGAGGAGGTGTAGCCGCATGCTTTCATTGTTGGAGGAGGAAAGGCCATTGAATGTTATTTCTGGAGAAGGCGTGGCTTCTGTCTTATTTTTCTAGAGGAGGTGTGGCTGCTGTATCTCATTTTCCCAGAGGGTGAGGCCACTTTATCTCATTTCTGGAGGAGGTGTGGCTGCTGTCTCTTATTTCCTAAGCAGGTGTGGCCTCTGTATCTCATTTCTGAAGGAGGAAAAGCCATTCAATGCTATTTCTAGAGAGGGCGTGGCTTCTGTCTTAATTTTCTAGAGGAGGTTGGCTGCTGCATCTCATTTTTCCAGCAGCTGAGGCCACTTTATCTCATTTTTGGAGAAGGTGCCGCGTTTGTATCTCATTCCTGGAGGAGGTGTGGCTGCTGTTTCTTATTTATCAAGGAGGCGTCGCCTCTATCTCATTTCTGGATAAGGTGTGGCCAATGGATCTCCTTTTTGGAGGAGATTTTGCCAGTGGATCTCATTTCTGGAGGAGGTGTCGTCTCTCTATCTGTCAGTCCCAATTGAAAGTGTGGCCTCTGTTGCTGTCAGTCTTGGGGGTCAAACGTGGACAAATATATTTGCACTATTCTACTGTATAGTGTCTCATTTCATAAAATTAATTTTAGTCATATCCTCTTGAATTAAGCATTTAATGGAACTTTTAATATATATTTTATAGTAAAAATGATTGAAATGTTCTTGACCTCTCTCTGAGCAGGTTCACAGAGAGCGTAAGAGATAGAGAGCGAGAGAGATCAAAAATCAGCAGGAGGGCAACAGCAAAGGAAAACACCTCCCTCCCTCATTTCATCCATCTATCCAGTTGATCTCCCAGATGGCCCCCTGCATCTCTCTCTCTCTCTCTCTCTCTCTCTCTCTCTCTCTCACTGTATTAATTCCCCCTCATTAAGGACAGCTTCTCTCCCCACCCATCTTTCCCTGTCTCTCATTCTGATTGGTCGACTTGCCCTTTGCTCACTGGCGAGCGCCGCTGCCCTGTCGTTGGGGGGAACCACTCACTCTGACTGAAATAAGATAATTGAAAAAGGAAAGAATGGAATGGAGGATGGGAGAAGAGTAAACATAACGATAACAAGGGATTAGGATTAGGCTTTTGTCCGAGCAGTCGGTTCTGCGGATTAAAAAGAGAAATCTACCTTCTTCCACAGAGGAAGACAAAACAGGCTGGACGCGCTCACGTGCCTGCACAGCTGCAGGCTTTAGGTGCAGCAACGGAGTAGTACCACGGCATGTGTCAGCATTTACACACGTACACACACACACACACACACACACACACACACACACACACACACACACACACACACACACACGAGAATAAAGCAGGCTTTCTGTCTGCGGAGCGAACATGAACAGATTGAGTAAATCCTGACACCAGGGATGTCTGCGTGAACGGAAAGCTGAAACCTCATCGTCCGATCTCACCATGGGGGAGACTGCGGAGTATCAGCGGCTGGACAGCGAATGCGATGGCGACGAGGTATTTCTGCTCTCGCATCTCTCATCCCCTTCTCTGATTTGATCTTCATAGCCGTATCCGTGTCTGAGCCGTGTCTTCACCATTGTGTCTGAAACCCAGCTGCTGTGCTGAACTTCCTGACTTCGTTAATGTAACGTTAATTACTGCTCATTGTAGTAATTTATACACAGTTCTGCGTAAAATTCTTTGCAACATGAATTTTGGATATTTAAGGAACAAAAAGTTTCAGTTAAAAGCCGACAATCAACAACAGAGTTCCAGTTCCAGCGATGAAGTTTATATCTTCCTACTGTATAACAGCATTTTTTGTAATTTCTCTTATACCATCACATTTACCATTAATACAATTTTTATTCATTTTATTTTATTTTTTTTAACTAAACCTAGTATATTTTCTAACCACTTAATTGCCAAAATTTTATTTGATCCATAAGGGATGGGAATCCCCAGGGATCACCTGATACAGAATTATCTCGTTACCTAGCTGTCAATTCGTTTTGTATCGCGATTCTTTAAGTATCGCTACCTTATGATTATCATGATCCCTCCCCCAGATTTTGTTAAAATTCCAAATAAACTTAATAATTTGCTCGTACAAATTTGCTTGCTATGCTGTATGCCATTGTGTGAATAAGTTAAAGAGCACCACCTGTAGAATTGTAGAGGAACGGCAACATTTTACTGCCTCAAATGCTAAATACTGTATATGAATGAACGTATTTTTTAAACAAGTGTGGCGATACATGAATTCACACACAAAAAAACTGCGATGCATAACAAAAATCTATTTATTTCCCCCCCCCAGTATCTCTAGCGTCCTCTAGCGTTATTTATAGCCATTTGGGGGGGAAAAAATCAAAGAAAGCATTAAAGCGTGCGACATCGTACGTTTCATAAATGTATCTTTTTTAGTCATATTTAAAGTTATTAAACATCCACAAAACAAGATAGTTTCTGTTGTTAGTTCTTTTATTTTATTGTAGCTATAAACTCAAATGTTACCGAAGAACTCGCTGGTCATAAATGTTAAATAAACGTCGTAATATTATGAATCAACATTTACAGCACTGACACCAGAGACAAAGTCTACATGTTTTAAAACCAAAGCTTAAAACTTTATTAACTATTAATGGTAACAAGACACACTTTTTTTTCTTACTGTATGTTTTATTTAAACAGTTCTAATGGCGCATCCTAACATTCGTGTTAGTTCTGCAAGACAAATAAATAAAGGACAAATAATTAAAAAGCAATAACAGTAAGGCTGTTGACAATACTATCTTGGCTCTCTGTATTCGTTCAAACATGAAACCGCTGAAAATGTCCCCAGTTGAACTGCCCTCTTGTTGTGTACAAATGTATAGATATATGAGCTACTGAGAAATATTAGGCAAAACAAACATGATCATATTTTAACTGGTTTACAGTGAACTTATCAAACCTGTTATACAAACTTTACGTTTCTGACTCGCGTTGCGTCAATTCCTACCTAAATTTTTTTTTTTTTTTTTACGGGAACAGTAAAATATCTGACAGATCATGCTTCCCTAAACTGTTTATTAAGTTTGTGTGATAGTAGTGTCATTAATGTTGGCGTTAGTCACACTGTTAACTCTAATAACTGTTAATTTCCTTCTCACACACTTACCGTAGTTACATAATGCTCCATCTAGCTTTAAAACTAACATCAATATCAGCAGAAACAAATGTTTAGATGCTTTCAGCTTCTTCAATCTTTTTATTAAAAAAAATAAAAGTATTTAATTAATGATGACCAGCGAAATGTCCATACAAAGTCAAAACATCTGGAATTCCTATCATTATGGGGACATTTGGTCCTCATAAAGGGCCAAAACCCCTTTACCCCACACACATATACATATATACACACACACACACACACACACACACACACACAGAGTTGAATGCAGCATGAGGCCATTGAGGAGGTGAGGCTGAATGACGCTGTATTCTACAGTCTTTTGTCTGAGCGTCTGTCATGAATCTGATCTCCACTCAGTCTGGCTGCGTGTGCGCATGCGTGTGTGTGTGTGTGAGTGTGTGTGCGCGTGCACTGGTACTGTTTGCTCCGAGTTCTGCATGTACAGGCTGTTGAAAGCGGACTGACTGATATTTTTCTGTCTCGCCTTAGAGTCTCACAGGCTTGTTTTAACACACACACACACACACACACACACACACATACACACACACACACACACACACACCAAGCCTGTCTGAGAGGGGAAAAAAAAATCAGTTGTCAGTTTAAGACAGATTTGGGACGCTTATCTGGCTTTTTGTAATTCTTTTTTTTTTAACCCCGTCTTTAATATCAGTTTTGTTTACTTTTATAAATCACCAGCTCCTTGATTCAGTTCAGTGTAATGATTATTTCTCAGATCCGACTCATACTGTACTGTGATTATACTGTATATCAGTACAGATGAATAAAAATAATCTTTTAGCTTTTCTTCAGTAATTTATTATTTAATTTCGCTATTCGAAATGAATTGGACGCGAGGAGACACCAGACGCTGGTTGCAGTAATCAGGTCAGGGACACTTGGCTGAGGGTTTACACACACAGAGTAATTTCATTCTATGTGATTATATAATACCTCAGTCATGACTGTCTGAGCAGATTGGGATTCAGTGTACTGTAAAAAAAAAATAAATAAATAAAATAAAAAATAAAAATGTAAAATCTTTAAGATCAATTTTTTATTGTCCATAATCCAGCCTGTTTTAGATGCATTTATTGTTTTCAATTGTCTTAGCCAAAACATTTGTATCTTTTATAGAAATAACAAACCCAAACAATTAGTAAATCATTTATTAGACAAAGATTTGTTCTTAAATATTTTTTTAGCAGGTTTAGTGACACAGTCCCATCATATTAGTCATGTGACAAATAATATCAAAATACAAAAGCGATGCTGCCAAAAATAAGTCGTTCAAGTCAAACCAGGATTTTCATTGTGATGGAATTTTTGATGAACGAAGGCATGAAAGCGATTGACGTTTACGGAAGACTTCAAGTACACTACAGTGATGAGGCTCGGCTGTAGAAAACCATGTGAACGGTGAAACGTTTTAAAGAAGCCACACGTCTGTGAACGATGATCCCAGATGAGATGGCTCTGAGCCCACTGCAGTCGTTCCTGTGAACATTCAGCGTGTGAAACGCCTCATCCTTAAAAATCGACCGACAAGGAACCTTACAAAGTGCGGAAGAAAGAGAGACGCATCGGTCTGTGGGAATGGTTCTTCAACACCACTCGCACATTACAGAAGCTCTGCTGGGAGTTATCGCCGCAGTTTAGTTGCGAAGAAGTGTGTGTTAATGGATAGAGTGTTGGCCCTGTAGAAGAAGCCGGATGCCCATCCACATCCAAGGCTAAAACTTAAAGCATCCTCCCTTTAGTCCTCATCTCGCTTCATCAGACTTTCATCGGCCCGCTGCTTGGCCTAAAAACATTTTTTACGAGGGAATACGGAAGCTTGTTGACAGACGGACAATGTGTATTGAAAAGCAAGGAGACTCGCACTCATCGTACCATCTCTAGCACATAATACTAATTGTTATTATTAATATCATTATTATTTAAAAAAAGAACCATTGTCTGTCACTGTTTGTTATAGAACAGATGGTGCTGTTATTGTTTTCCAAAGTTCTTTTTAATAAATAAAAACATATAGGTTGTGTCTACAATTTACCAATTCTATTATTTTATTATTACGGGGGAAATAAAAAAAAGTTTTTAGAGGGAATAACGCCTGGCTCTAATTAGATCAGGATATTTCATATAAACCTGAGATTTGAGTGACCATCAGAGCTGCAGTACCGTTAATTCACCACCCGACCAATCAGAATTAAGCGTGTATCGTATTTATCTATAATTTATTTATCACAGAATTATTTATTTAGTGCTCAACCGTGGCGGTTTCGACAATTTCTGCTGAGTCTCATTTTTGCTGTTATTACTGTCCATCTGCACTGTGTGTGTGTGTGTGTGTGTGTGTGTGTGTGTGTGTGTGTGTGTGTGTGTTGCATATTCCTGGCATAATGGCTGGGAGTACAGTGCTCTCAGTTTTCTCACAGTAAGCAGTATTGAGGACATCTGATGATTTTTTCAGTGCTGCTGGACTTAACCTGACCTCATCTCTTTGTCTGTCTCTCTCTCTCACTTTCCATGTTGATTATTGCTCGCCTTTGTATTGACTCTGGCGTTGTCCTTCCTGGCCTCGCTGTCCTGTCCACCATCATCTCATCAGCTGTAGAGTCTATCTATAAAAGCGGGCGTTAGGAGTGGGTGCTCATCTTCTGTTAAAGCTCAAAGCTCAAATCCCTATAAAGCACACACAAACACACACACTCGTACAGAGTTTGTCTGATTAAAGGAAAGAGATAAAGCTGCCTGAATAGACCTTGATTACAGGATTTGTCTTCCACAATACCGGCCAAAGCAAATTTAAAAGTGATTTTACCGGATGTGTGATTTGCTATATCTGTACACACAATGCTTTCCTTGGTTACTTGTTTTTTTGGGGGGGTATTTGAACATACTCCACTGTTAAAAAAGAGATTTAAAAGTCAGGTTATCCAGCCGTGGTGCTCTTTTGTTAACCTACGATATCAGGTAAGTTGGACAAGCCACAATAATAAAACGCTTGGATAAAATGTCTTGTAAATGTGTCCGGCCAAAGCGGCATCCCAAAACAGAAGAGAACAACGCGCCTCTGTATGGATTCTACGTCTTTTGGGATGTCTTTCGAACCCCAGAGTAACGCTACAGGATCTCCTGCAGGTGTTCTGATGAGTGTCAAGGCCAAAGCATATGCATCACATTATTATTATCATCGGCATCTTGTGCTCTGTTGATGTGGGCGGAGTCTTCCTGCAAGATACCACACCTACCAGGACAGAAATCTTACATCTTAGAACGAAGTGGGGATGCTTATTCGTGTCCGGAAATACCTCCATCGCCAGGACAGAAGCGCTGGTTTTTCCTTAGATTCAGGCAGTAGCTAGCGATAGACCAGGTATATCATGGATATCAAGGATGCCGGCTGAACCTAGTTCTCAAAATGTGTCTGAAGAATAACTGACACGTTCAGCATAAACGGCTCTGGTGACATGCCATCATCGTGTATCTGCCGCCCTCCTTTGGACACCTGTGACATTACATCTTCCAAAGATAATCAGCTTTGGGATCAGCACTGTGAAAGGCAGGAGCTCCTGGATTTAACTGTTGGATTTGAGTGTCTGAAGACACAATTTTGACAAACTCTTGCTTACAGAGAGAGAGAAAGAGAGAGACAAGAGGACAGGATGGGAAGCAGAAGATGGAGGTGCTACATATGGAGGTATGGTGAGAAGTTTGCACCTCCGCACCGCACGACGCCAGTCTCACATAAGTGTCAAATCACAGGGTCTGCCTGCTTCCTGTCCATACACAGACATGTTTTGTTGATCTTGGGCTCCAGGTTGTTCTGCAGAGGGTCATGCTGAGGTTGTTTGTGTTTGCTCCTTGCCTTTCCACATTGGTGTTTTTGTCCTGAACAGAGGTTAGAATAAGGATTTGACCAGATGCACCATCCTCAATATTTATTTATGATTAATTGGTACCTGCATCAATGCACATTGTGCTATAAGTTTGATTAGAAAATTAGAAATTAGAAATGTTATAAAGTATACAGTACTGTGCAAATAAATGCTGTAAAGCAATGATGCCTTCAAAACAAACAAACCAAAACCATAAAGCCCAGTAAACAGTAATTGATGAAACAAAGTTGGTATTAGGCATGGTCGTACTTTGAGGACCTTTTTAGTCTCGGGTACAATTTGTGCAGTTTTATAAGAATATTAGCTGCAGAGTTTTACTCTGCATCCAGAACCATGCAGAACCAACCACAGTTTTTATAAAGACTTTTGACATCTGCTTCTTTTTGGAATGCAAATCCCAGTAGGTTCCATTTGTTTGTTTATTTATTTATTTATTTGTCTTAAAAGTGGTATGGCAATATTTTTCTGTACCTTTTTAATTTTGAGGTGGAATACCGATGTTTGAAAATCAGAAGTGTCAATCACACGCAGTCGTAAAATTATAAAAATATATCTATAACAAAGCTTGCACTAAAAGCCACAGGGTGCCTAAGAGTTTTGCACAGTGCCGTATTTCGTGTAGTGGCCTGTGCATCCTAGAGAAAGACACGTGGCCTCTGTACCTCATACTTACCCTAATGAAGGTGTGATACCCGCCCCATCAGTCTGAGTTGTGGCTTTTCACGAAGTCACTTTCTGGAAAAGGCTTGGTGGTCACACAGGGGACAGTGGGAGTCTCTGAGAAGGAAGAAGCACTTTAAAACTTTGCAGATGCTTTTCAGATCCATGGACAGTAGGTGTGGCCTACAGTATGTACTAGAGATGGGGTGGGTGATTGATTCAGTAATGTATCGCCACACTGCCTCAGTGATTAAGATGATAATTTTTGATCTGTACCTGGGTATCGTGATTATTGTATCGGATGGTCCCTCGTTGATACCAGGTCCTGGTATGTCCTCATGAAGGCTGGTAAAGGAGGTATGGCTGAAGTATCCGACAGTGCTGGTGAAGATCATGTGATCAATCCTGTTGAAAGAGGCGGAGCTTCTTTATCTGTCAGCTATCTAGAAAGCGTTGTGGCTTGAGTTTTATTCCTTGTTAGTCCTGGAGAAAGGGGTGTGGCTTTTCTGTCAATTGTGCTAAAGGAGGTGGAGCTTCTTTATTTGTTATTCCAGGAAGAAATTGGGTGTGGCTTATGTCAATCCTACTAAAGCAAGTGGAGGTGATTTATCTGTCAGTCCTGAAGAATGAATGTGGCTTGAGCTTTGTTACCTGTCAGTTTTGGAGAAAGGGGAGTGGCTTATCAGTCAATCTTGCTGAAGGAGGAGGGGCTTCCTTCCCTGTAGGTCCTTGAGAAAGGGGTGTGGCTTACTGTAAATCCTGAAGGAGGTGGAGCCTTTATCTATTAGTCTTGAGGAAAAGTCTATGGCTTATCTGTCAATTCTCCAGCAGGATTGACAGATAATCAACAGCCCTTTGCTTTATTTTTTATTACCTGTCAGTTTTGGAGAAAGGGTATGGCTTATCTGTCAATCCTACTGGAAAATTGTATGTGTGGCCCATGTACCTGTTAGTCCTAGTTGAGAAGGCATGGCCTTTGTATTAGATGGTCCTAATGAAGGAGGCGGAGCTACTTTATCTGTCAAAAAAAGTTGTTGATGGACACGTACAGTATTGTTAAAGGGTTGTAATTTCTTCAGTCTTTCTTTAAAGTTGCTACATTATTAGATTTAGGTTGTATTTTTTTTCTTTCATGTCCTCCAGAACATTCTTCCTGTGTTATCTGTGCAGTAGACACTGTAAGTGTTTTGTGGCGGGGACGGTAATTGGATGCAGACTCTTTATGAAGCACATGGTTCTCCTTTACCGCTGCTGTCCCTCACATTGTCTGTCTTTCCTCTGACTTGGGGGGGGGGGGGAGTCTCCATAACTTGTCCATTTTGTTTATCACTTAAAATACCACACATCTGGTTTCATCTCATCTGGACAGATCAGCAGAGAGGGGAGGGAGTGAAACAGGACACAACTAAAACGTGAGCAGCCCCTCCTTCCTTCGTGCGATGATGGAGATAAAAACGTCCAAAAAGAAAAAAAAACCCCGGGACAGGTTTGTTTATATGCGGTCAAATACGTTTTTGGAAGGAATGAGGAGGAAAGGCGAGAACCAAATAAAGGAAGAGATTTAAGTCATGTGGGAGTTTTGAAAGAAGAGGGAGAGAATAAGGGAGAAAGGGAACGACTGGGTCAAAGAGAGGAGGGGAGATGGTGGTGGTCGTTTCGAGAGGGAAGCTTGTTAAGGGCCAAACATGCGGGTTGGGGGGGAGCTACAGGAAATGAGCTCTCCATCCTGCAGTTAAATCTGACCTCTTGGCTCACGATCAAATACTCTTCCATCCAAATACCATAGAGTCTCTGTCCTGGGCACGGGCTGAGGGAGGGACAGAGGGAAAAGAGGGAGGGAAAGTGGGCACTTCCGCAGCCGTCTGTCTACGATTTACAGATATACAGGGAGGACTCGAAACCAGATCCTGCTTCAGGCAGAGAGAACAACACGTCCACTTCTCTTCTGCCACTAACATCCATACACACTCGTACTCTGCTCGGAAATGAGCGGTGTGCCAAGTCGAGCGTTCCTCAGACGTCTCTTTCTTGCTCCTACTCCTTTACTCGAGGGCATTGAGGTGGTGAAAAAAACTGGGGCGCTATTAATAGCTGGATGCCGGACCAAGCTGATGGACTGCGCTGAAGTGAAACTCTTGTCCAACATTATTTAAATCCTGCCTGTACATCTAGTACTTCTAAAAATATATTTTTTTCTCTCTCTCTCTGAGCCTAAACTTGGGCTTCAGTGGCACTCTTCTGACTCTGGTTTTGGGTGGAAACAGCCTGCGTTTTTGACGATGCGGTTTTTTTTTTTTTTTTTTTTTTCCCCCGGTTTGCTCACGTAATTGCTTGCGTATTAGCACTAATTGGAGGTAGGAGGTTGTAGGAACTTACTGGGTAAGCCCGCGATGGAATGGAGCGTAAGGGTTGCAGGAGCTGAGGAGAACTCCCTTCGTCTGGTGGAAGAGGTCCGGAGAGCTTATTCCGTCTCGGCTCCACTCTCGGATGTTTACATACAGCGAGAGAGACCAGGACGTTCAGACTCCACTCGGCTGCTCGAGCGTATGTAGGTGAAGCTCGGCTTCTCTTGGATCTTCTTGCTGTCTGGTTTGATCGGTCAATTTGAAGATGCGGCGCTTTGCCAAGCTAAAAAAAACCTTCCCGTTTCTGGCACATTTCCATGTGTACAAAGTGAGTGTATTTTAAAGTAGTGTTTTTTTTTTTTTTTTTTTTTTTTTTTTTAAATGTAAATTTGCTCATATCTGAATGATGCTTTTCTTAATATGCCATAGATGTATGTATTTTTGTATGGATGGATATCATTACATAATACCAACATCTTGACTAGCGTCGCGTAATATTGTTGCTTCATATTTATTCTTTTACATTACCAGTTCCCAATATCTGTAATAATTTATCAGATAATTCACAAACGGTTCCTGATCCAGTTTGGGTTCTTAACGCAGGGTAACAACAATAAATAAATGATTCAGAAAAGGGTCCTATAGCACCAAAGTTATGAACCGTTCCATAAACAAATTAAGAAATTTCTTCTTCAGCTTAAGGTTCCCCAGCTCCTTGGTTGTTCAATTAATGACACCACACCTTACAATAATGGCTTTGCATTAAACAAGGCTGACAATGATCACTAAACACTCCAGACTTGTGGGCGAGGGTATGTGCAGGGTGTAGCCACTTTATGGTCCAAAGTTCCGAACTCTATCCAAGGGTCTACTCTAGCCAGTGCTTACTCATTTAGTGGTCTAGAACAAACTTTCCCACTCTGGCCATGGAGCTTCTTCCTTAATTTTTTTTTGTCTCCCCTGCTCTTTGAAACACTTGATCAGTCTTTAATGAGACAACATCCAGGGGGGTCTACCGGATCAAGGTTGGGAATCACTGGCCCAAAGAGAACAACTTGCGTCACTCTGCATCACCCGGCTGTGGTTCAGTCTGGCAGGTCCTCCTGCCTTAGGTTTCTTCCTGTCGTCACGGTTTGCGGTCGTTGACGAACATCGTCAGTAGCCTCAGGACCGCTTGACATTATTTAAGGCAGATGTTTTAGCAACACAGCTGCAAGACTTTACATATTAACCGGCACATGTTGCGAATACAGACAGCTTGAGTAAGACCCTTGGGAGTGACTCTGATGATTTCAGTTTGAAACTATGTCCTAGCAAGGACATTAAACTCCTCGTGCTGTTTATTTTTCCCCCTTCCCTCCCTCTCCTTCTTCCTCCTGGTCCTCGCTTCTCTTAGTGCATTCCCCACTGATCTGTGACAAGTGACACCCAGCAACCACCACACACTTCCTGTCATCAACTGTCCCACCGAGAGTTCGCTTCACTTTGGTCCTCTTCTTGCTTCATTACTTTTTCTCGAGTCGTACAGTACATCTTGTTCCAAGTATGTATAGTACATAGAAGTACTCGGTTGCTTTGATCTAAAATAGAATTACGGCGTCCGTCTCTGAACTTTACTTTCAGATAGCCATCTGTCCACCTGATGGTCAGGAAGACTGGAAGAAGTGAAGGACAGAAGATGGAGGACTTTGGAGTTTTTCCCAGTTAAGGTGTGAAGGTTCAAGGGGAAGGAAGATATATAAATCTGGCAAGCTTTGAACTCTAAGTGTAAAAAAAGTTCTTAAACTGAAAGTTGGTCACCGTGGGATTATATTAACCTCGCTGGTATAGCTAGTCTCGTATAGCTGACGCTTATCAAACTTTTAGAAATTTACTTTATCAAGCGGCATGCTGTCTTTCTTTCTGAAGTTGAGGAAAGACAAAACAGCGTTTTAATCTGTTATAATTAGTAATAACAGGGCTTAATTTTTTTTTTTTTTATTAAAAAGATGATTAAATTGCTTTAGCGTTAGACAAGTAAAAGATGTCAAGATATTTTAGAAAAGGAATCGACTTCACCAGGCGACGTCATGTGTGTTTCTTCTTAATAATTACAAGACAATTTTTGTTTCTTGACAAAGTTTCTTGAACTAACTTGTTCAGTCTCATTTTGAATTACTGTTGCTGATTGCTTTATAATTTCGTTTGGCTGTAAGTAATAATGGAGTCATGTTATTAGAAACGGCTGTACGTCAGACATTACCGCGTTATCACAGCGTGCTAATAATAAGAGAAAAGTAAAAGTAGGGCTTGGCCTCAGTTCAAAGCTTAAAAAAAAAAAAAAACGTGGCCTGTTTTTGGCTGAACTAATTTGGTCGCCTGTTTTAAGTCAGTCTAGATTCTACCCAGAAAATTTTAGAAAAAAACACGATTATTTATCATTAAGGACGTTGGCGTCAGTCGAGTCTCTATGACTTGTTTACTTATACTGCCAGGGAAAATTTGGATAAACCTTAAACCTGGTCTTTTTTAAAATTTTTATTTCACTCTACACTGTAAAACAATAATGAAGGTGTGTATCTAAAAATATACACTAATCTACTTTGAACAGTTGATATTGAGATGTTTCTGCTACTTCTGCTCTGTAAATCCTTCATAACGGCTCTAATCTGAGGTGCTGGTTGTTAATTAGTGATTTCTGAGGCTGGCGACTCTAAATGAACTTCTCCTCTGCAGCAGAGGTACGTTTTAGTCTCGCTTTCCTGGGAAGGTCTTCATGAGGGCCAGTTTCATCGTGGTGTTTGATTGGTTTTGCAAATTCACTTGAAAATATTGTTCCTGCAAGAACTGTTCCAGAACAGCTGATTTTCATGTCTTAAGATAACACCTGACTGTTGTTGCTGTAGTTACTTAATTACCTAATGCCATATGTTATTTAATAGTTTTGACAAAAAAAATCATTGAATTAGAAGGTGTGTCCAATCTTTTGACTTTTACTGTAAGTGAAGCAAAATTAAATACAAGTTGATCAAAAATTCCAGTTAATGAAAAAAAAAAAGGTTCCTTATTCATATTTAGGCAACACTGTAGTCTTGTGTCATTTGTAGAAATAGTTAAAAGGTTAAAGCTAAAAATATGTTGATCAGCATCTGACACATAACTGCTCATAACTTCCCTCCTACTCAACATTTTGATTTAATTTATAGTGCAAGGTTTGGTTTTCGTAGTGTACATCTTTTTTTTTTTTTTTTTTTGGAGTAAGCCATGCTGTGTCGCGGTTTAGTTTGTGTTTCGTGGGAATTGTGGACGTTTGTAAGGTTCATTGCTGTCGTTTCGTTGTCTTCCACTTACTGTACTCTGTGTATACACGGTAAACTGTCACTCAGCAGAGCTGATCGATGCATTAAGCCACGCCCACCTTGAGGGAAACTCACCTGGACCTATAGACAAATTTTTCTGAGACTGGTTTCTGGTCCTTCAGTGTATGAAATGTGAAGATATCATTTGAAAGTGTGAGTTCTGAATAATGTACAGACTAAACCTTTCTTTTATTTATATAGATTATTATATTATATTAAAAAAAACTTTACTTTTTCTATTCCAAGAAACCAAGTATACAGTATGCGTTGTGGTCATAACCATGATTAAGACATCAAACGGTTATTTATGTATTTATTTGCACGGCTCCATCGTGGTTCAGCTCTTTCCCACGTCAATGGCGTGATTGACTGAAGGAAGTGCAGCTCCAAATCCTAATGGGCGAACTGGAAGGGAAGAGGCCGTGATCCTCGTGACCTCCGGCCTTTCATGTGTCAATACAGGAAGCTCGTGTTGCACAAAGGCGCGATTCTGCTGCCCGACTTCCAGCAAACCTGCACACATCGACTCCCCCTCACTTTTGTCCCTCGAGCAGCTGCCCGTTACTGGAGCGCTGACCTTCCCCGCGCTCTACCAGTTCGGGCTATTATTGCGTTGTGTAACCTAGCTGAAACAATAATGCTTCTGTTTAACACTTGAGGCCGCTTCCTCCGTCTCTGCTGTACGTCAAAGCCAAGTCTACGTCCTGAGTTGCATTTCAATCCTCCCAGGTCTATAACCAACTGACCCACAGTGAGATGTTTGCTCAATCAAATCTCGGGTATGTGTGTGAGAGTGTATCGAGACACGTTAGAAACAAACTGCTTTGTTTAGGGGACCTTTAAAGAAACACTTGTGATGTCAGAGTGGCTCTGACGCCAGGGATTTTTTTTGAGGTGAC
Organism: Dinotopterus cunningtoni; assembly: GCA_028565755.1. NCBI lineage: Eukaryota > Metazoa > Chordata > Actinopteri > Siluriformes > Clariidae > Dinotopterus > Dinotopterus cunningtoni. Next base: position 2,203,567 of record JAOTRS010000022.1, read on the forward strand.
GCAAAGCGCTCGCTTTCTAGATTGACTCTCTAAACCTTGTTAGGAAAGAGACAGACAGCGAGGAGCAAAGAATAGAAAGAATGAGAGAGAGGGCGGGAGACGCTGGAAATTAAAAGCAGCTGATGTTCGACGTGATTTTCCGAATTACAAAGAGTGAGTACTGAGAAAAGAATGGCAGTAAAACCCTCACATTTATCACAACTCTTCTCGGCAGCAGTGCGTCAACATCTCGGGACGTCTCGAGGAGAGTTATCAGGTCCAAATCGTGTAGGTGAGGAATTTAAAATTGGGTTTGAGACGTTTTTTTTTTTATTGGGTTTGATTGAGAATAAACATGAAGATGTATTTGATTTTGAAGCTAAGTTCCTGCAAATATTTAATTTTGTTTTTGATTCAGTCCTGGTCTGGTCCGATCTGAGTGTTATGAACTTCAGGTGTGAGTGTGAGTGTGAGCCAGATGTAAGCGATAACGATCAGCACCTGGGAGTAAGAGCCAACTGTACCCGACTGGCGGTGTTTACGTTGGCACGACTCTGTGCTCACTCTGACGTCAGGAACAGTAGCCTGGATGTTTGAGATTTATCGAGCGTTTCAGCTTCTTGTACAAACGGTCCTCATCATGCGTCAGTTTAAAACCTAACCAGGTTGTACATTGCCACTCGTGCTCGTACAGTGCCATAAAAAAAAACTATTTCCCCCCTTATGCCACATAACGTTGCTAAGTCTGGAATTGAGCAACTGAAGCAACTCCATATCATAACATTATTTATAACTTAATTATATTTTTGTATATTTTATGCATATTGTTATTTTTTTTCTTTCTTTCCTGCTTCTGTACTTTGTTTTTCTTTCTTCTGTACTTTTTCTGTCATCTTTCTTTCTGCACTTTTTCTGTACTTTGTTTTTTCTTTTTCTTTCTTTTTTTCTTTCTTTGTTCTGTACTTTCTTTTTCTTTTTGTCCTCTTTCTTTCTTTCTGTATTTTTTCTGTCCCTTTGTCTTCCTTCTGTTTTGGTTTTTGTCATTTCTTTCTTTCTTTCTTTCTTTGTGTTCTGTACTTTTTTTTCTTCTGTACTTTTTTCTTTTTGTCCTCTTTCTTTCTGTATTTTTTTCTGCCCTTTTTTCTTCTGTACTGTTTTTTGTCATTTCTTTTTCTTTCTTTCTTTCTTTCTTTCTTTCTTCTGTACTTAGTTTTCTTTTTGTCTTCTTTCTGTCTTTTTTTCTGTACTTTGTTTTTCTTTCTTCTGTATTTTGTCCTCTCTCTGTCTTTGCTTCTTTTTCTTCTGTCCTTCTTTTCTTTCCGGCGCTTCCCTTCTTACCCTGACGCAGCCATCACTCCAGTATAGGGTCAATTTGTGTCACATGAGTGTGTGTGTAAATGCTCTTACTGTAACTCTTAAACATAGCTCTGGTTTCTACTGTCAGATTTTTATAAAGCCGTGTGTAAAGTGAGTAAGTGATCCTCACACATGAGATATATACTGTATATACTGTATAAAAGTAATCACTTGACCTGCGGTATGTGGGTGCGTTGCTGCCTCTGCCTGAAGGGGGCACTAATCCCCACCTGTGTTGCTCTTTGTGTCTCCGTACAGAAGCTGGGCAGCAGCATGCAGAGTGAGGAAGGCACCGAGTGGCTCCTGGAGCTGCTGATGGAGGTGCAGCTGCAGCAGTATTTCCTGCGTATCCGCGACGACCTGAACGTCACGCGTCTGTCGCACTTTGACTACGTGAAGAACGAAGACCTGGAGAAGATCGGCATGGGCCGGCCCGGTACGTCTCCTCTCAGTTAGGGACGTTAAAATGAGTCCTCTTAAAGCACGACAGGGACACGACAGGGACACGACAGGGACACGACAGGGACACGACAGGGACACCTGAACAAAATATTGATTAATATGTTCCTGCTCTCTTCTGAGCGCCGAGCCAGACCTCATCACTGTGTGCGAGTGTTTGTGTTCCTAATAAACTATTTCCTTAATCCAGTCTGCTTTTCTGACTTGGTGTCTCTCTCTCTCTCTCTCTCTCTCTATCAGATAAAGGGATAGAAAGGGGGGGGAGAGAATCTCCGTTTCTGCTTTTTTTCATAAAATTTTTATTTTTTTGCATTTTTTTTTTCTTTCTATTTTTTTTGTTGTACTTTCTGTCAGTTTCATTCTTTCCTCAACAGACACAGGTTGTGCGGTGTGCCCAGCTGGTGATGGCACAGGTGCTTGGGCCCGCTCATCGTTGCTTGCAACTATATTTTTCTTTCTGAACTTTTTTTTGTCCTCTTTCTTTTTTATTTGTTTTCTTTTTCTTTCTTTCTTCTGTACTTTGTTTTTCTTGCATTCATTTATTCTTTCTTTCTGCACTTTCTTTCTTCAGTTATACCCCCCTTATTTTTTTTTTCTGTAATTGTTCTGTATGTTTCATATTCTTTTTGTTTTCTTTCTTTCTGATTACTCTTTCTCTCAGGACAGAGACGGCTGTGGGAGGCGGTGAAGAGGAAAAAAGCGATGTGCAAGCGCAAGTCTTGGATGAGTAAGGTGGGTCAGACGCTACTACAACCACTACACATACACACAGTGTACCGGCTAGTTATGTGAAGTTATGAGTCCTGTGGGCCGGATTGAAACAGCCGAGTGAAACCTGCAGGATGTTCATTCACAAAAACGTTCAGGAGATACAGCAGCGCGAGCCGAGTCTCTGTCCTGATGGGTCAGGGAGTGTTTTATATTCTTACACACACACAAACACGCAGTCTCAAAGAAATGAATGTAGACGTAACAAGTGTGTAATATGTGTCCACACTGTCTCATGTTGTGTGCTAGTAAGTGACTTCTTGTCTGCCAAATATTTCTGAGTCAGTCCAACACTGACCCGCACTGAGTCCAAGACTTACCCTACGGCGTTCTGTCATCTTTGTGAGCAGTGTGTAAGCACCGGTGCATTGCTGTGTGTGTGTGTTTGTGTGTTTGTATTGGGGCGTGGGTAACAATTTGAAAGTTATGTCACACTGCAGGCTCATTTTATCTTTGTGTGTGTGTGTGTGTGTGTGTGTGTGTGTGTGTGTGTGTGTGTGTGCAGTGGTGTTTACCGAACACTTCGAGTGTAAGCATTCCTCAGTGTGTGGGACGACAGGACAGCTTGACCCATCACGGAAGGAACTGTACATCCACATAAACAGACACACACATACATATACACACACACTCGATCAGCACACGTGTGTGTATATATGTATGTGTATATAT
>JAOTRS010000022.1:2214716-2227374 GCA_028565755.1 Dinotopterus cunningtoni
ATAAATCTCTATAGCACACACCCCACCCCTCCCTAACTCCAAGCCAGCTTTACATGGATAAGGAAAGGCTAGACGCCAGGCGTAACAAAAAAGGAGAGAAAAGAAAAAAGAACCTGGAGCTGGAAGTTTTTTAGTTTTGCGTACAACAACAACAACAACAAAAAAAAGGGGGGGAAAACCTGGGTTAGAATTTGTGTGGAGTTTTAAACGTTCCCCTTCGTGCCCCTTCATATCCAAAAACATCCCAAAGCTTCTGGGAAGGTTGTAAGTTTTCTCCATTTGTGGATAACGGCTCTCACCGTGGGTTTGCTGGAGTCCCAAATGGATTGGTAATCTTTTCCAGACTGATATGTCGGTTACTTCATTTCTCATCTGTTTTGAAATTTCTTAAAATTGTAGCATGATGTGTTGCTTTTTGAGATCTTTTAGTGTGCCTCACTTTGTCAGACAGGTTCTATTTCTATAAGTGATTTCTTGATTCAACAGGTCTGGCAGTAATCATGCCTGGGTTTGGCAAGTGAAATTTAACGCAGCTTAACAAAAAAAATGTGGTTAATCACAGTTTATCCATTATTTAGCATGTATGAAGCATTTTTTTTTTCAGATAGGACCAGGTAGGTTTGGACAACCCATGTTAGATTGAGGTGGTTTGGACATGTTCAGAGGAGAGATTGTGAATATATCGGTAGAAGGATATCTGAGGTAGGAACTGCCAGGCAGGAGGACTAGAGGAAGACCGAAGAGGAGATTTATGGATGTAGTGAGACAGAACATGAAGTTATAGTTGGCGAACGAGAAGAGGATCCAGAGGATAGGGTCAGATGGACGCAGAAAGGGAACAGCTAAAAAAAAGGAAAAAGGAAACCGGAACAGCTGAAAGACAAGGAACATCTTTGTGTACAATTAAAATTAGTTTGATCTCAATCCTTTAAGTGTGTCAAATATGCTTAAAAAAACAAAACAAAAGTAACCAAATTAAAGATGTTTTCCAATTAAAATATTTGAGAAATTTGCTAAATATTATCAAGAATGATATTGTAAGAAGGATATTGTAATTCAGACTAGCTACCTAGCCACAACATATTTAGATTCTTGCCATATTTCTATAGTTCTAGCCTACGAACCGTTAAATTGTTCCAAAGAGAGTCAGGATCATAGTTGTAAATACAGATTTCATATCACATGCTCCACTAGAGGGCAGCAAACCGCTACAGATGTTTTCTTTTACACCCTATATTGCTTCCCACTCAGAGCTTCGTCCCAAACGCTGATCACACTATTTCCTTCTCTCCACAGTCTGTATCTGGGGAACCCCATGGACCCTCCGGATGTCCTCGGACTCGATCTGAATGCTCCCAGGCCCACGCAGCTTCCCGGGCGAGCCAAAAGTACATTTATTTCCCCTTTCCTTAGTGCTTTAATTCACATTGGCTAATGCAGCTTTTTCAGTAACGTTTTTTTTACCCGTCCTTTACCTTTTCTGCCTCGGTTGCACCTGCATGTTCTGTCACTGCGCTGTCTGTATTCCTTTCCCGGCCTGCTGTTGCTCAGAGGATCCGCCCCCTCGACCCCCTCAACCTGCTTTGCTCATTAAGAGTAAGTTCAGGTCCCACGAATTATCCTTTCCAGCTTGTATCTTTCCTTTTCTTTCTTTTTTTTAGTTTCTTCCTTTTTCTTTTGCACTCCGTCACCACTTAAGCTCCTCCGAGATCTGACATGAATAATAATTTCACAGAAATCGTTTTATGTTCCCTCAGGTATTAATTGTGTACTCTGAGCTCATGGTCCTTACTTTCTTTAGATGTATTTAAAAGAATTTGTGCAGCAGAATGTTATTGAGATTGATTACTTTGGCGTTGATCTTAATCCCACTGACAAATGGATTTTATCAGGGTACGTGAAGTGTTTATTAGGTTTCTCAGTTTGTGAATCACTTGGGCCTCGACTAAAACCTTTTTGGTAATGTATTAAAATTAGAAAAATGAGCACTTGATGCAAGATTATCGCAAGAGTTCTATCTAAGTCGTTTGTGCAGGGAAAAGAAAAATGTTTAGATACTTGCCATGTCACATGTTGTTGGAAACTTATTTATCTGTACTATTTTACATATTTTATTGTCGGGACTTAAAAATGATAATAAACTGGCCTAGCTCACTGGTCTAGAGACGTTGCTGTCTGGCCATTTTACCTTGTAGTATTGTTTTATACCCGTTAATAGTTTGATGCAAAAAGTATTCCCAAAGACTATTCTAAGCCTCTCCTGTACTTCATGTGACTTTAGAGCCGAACTACGACCCAGTTACAGATGATGAGGATCTAACGTCCTCAGGCCTGAGGCGCCTCTCGTTAAAAAAGCCCAACACAAAGGGTCTGAAACTGAAGCCATCAGCTTGGGTTCCAGCCACCAAGCTAAGCGATCGGTCCATTTATGGCCACCGAACCCCAGGAGGTGGTACGCCTACTGAGGTCTCTCTTATAGACTTTGGAGAGGAAATGTTTTCTACTACCCCCTCTCCTGTTATGGAGTCTCAGGTCCTTAATCTTGCAAGACTGGCCCTGGAGGCAGAAAACATCTTGGACTGTACCCCACCCCAGAGTCCGTCCCGGACTCTGCCCCGCCCGCTTCACCCCACTCCGGTGGTAGACTGGGACTCGAGACCTCTTCCTCCTCCTCCAGCATATGACGACGTAGCGCAGGACGAAGACGACATCGAGGTAAGCTCGATCAACAGTGCAGAGATAAGAGTTCCCAATGAACCCGGCTCTCCGTGTGCCCCCTGCACTCCCGCGTACGGGGATAAACTCAGAGTAGAGGATGATCTCTTCCTCCCCAGCAACCAGAGCCGGTCTCGCACCTTCTCGCAGTCAGCTGAGATCTTTCAAGAGCTTCAGCAGGAGTGCATGAGGCGTCTGAATGTCCCTGTAGGCTCAGTAAGTCCCGATCCCTATCGCCAGATCTTCCTGTCCACCTGCGAGGACAAGCCCCAGGTCCCCCCTCGAGTCCCGATCCCACCTCGACCTCCAAAAAGCGACTGTTCCCGCTGGTCACGTGACCTGTCCCCGGCTTCCTGCTGTGAGGATGAGAAGGAGCGTCCGCCACAGATTCCTCCAAGGGATCCTCTGTCTCAGTCGCTCTCTCGCACGCCTAGCCCCATGAACCGTACCGCACACTACCTCTCCACCTCGCCAGGCAAGCTGATGCCCACCACACAGAGCTTTGGCTCTGACCCCAAATACGCTGCACCCAAAGTTATCCAGGCCCAAGGCAAAGAAAAAGAAGCTGCCAAAGGACCCTGCATACTGCCGATTGTCCGAGACGGCAAGAAAGTCAGCAACACGCACTACTACCTGCTGCCCGAGAGGCCCACATACTTAGACCGCTTTGACAAGTTCTTCAAGGAAGCAGAAGAGGACGAGAGGAGGCCAGTCAACACGGCTACAGTCCGACCCATGGTGCAACAACAGGGGGAGACAAAATCAAACTTGTCCTGCAATAATAACAGCAGCGTACCAGCCAGAGCAGCAGGCATCAGGAACTCCTTAAGTCTGAACAAAGTCAGTACCGAAGGGTCGGGTTGCAGGGCGGAAGGAGCGACAAATCCTGACAGAGTCAAACAGGTGAGTAATGAGAGAATGTCAGAAGTATATAAAATTGTATATATACATATATGTATGTATTTATATATATACAGCAGTTCTTTGGCATTCCAGGGGTGAGTTCCTAAGACGATATTTCGAATTGCGAAACGCAAATAATGTAAATGCAAAGAATCCGTTCAAGTCATGCATAGAATATTACCAATATTACCAATTTCCAACACTATAATCATATTTTTGCATATAAAACAATGAAAACATTTAGAAAAGACATGTAATGTAAGTAAAATATTAAATAAATAGACATTAAACCTCACTTAACCTTAATTTATGATTCCTCTTGGCACCAGCGGCTCCTTTTTCATCTTGCTACCGTCCTTGCTAACATTCTTGGGACCCATGGTGCTATGTCTTGCACAAAACGGGGGGAAAAAAAAAGCACACACACAAAAAAAAAAAACTTGCTTGGCTTTCCATTTATGTGAACAAGTTTTGAACGGCTACCAGATGTACGCACCACCGGATGTACGCGTGACCAACTCGGTCGCTTGTATGCCAAGGCAAATTGCTTGCAAATGTCTAGCTTTTAAGGCGAATCCCGAGGTATCACTGTATACTGTATATACTGTAAATATTTGGCACAGTAAGTAGAGAATTCCTCCAGACACCTGGTTAGTATGTGTGTAACATACAGTATGTCAATTTAATGGTTTTGTTTGGCTTCAGGTGCAGGAAGCGGTGCATGGTGTGACGATCGAGGAGTGTCAGAAGGCCCTGCAGAACCACAGCTGGAACGTGCAGAAAGCTGTGCATTATCTGAAGGTAGCGTTTTCATCATACACGGTCTCTGAGATAGATAATGCCAAATAATGAGTTGAGGTAAATCTCTCTAAGCCCCCTTTCCCCAATTTCGTGAACTGCCAAAAATCAATATTTTACACTGAGTGTTTTTTTTTTTTTAGTTTTTTTGTCTCCTTTTATCTCTACAGGTGGAACAGCTCTTCTGTCTGGGTCTGAAGTCCAGAGTGGAGTGTCACAAGATCCTGGAGATGTGTGACTGGAACCTGGAGCTGGCCAGCACTCAGCTTTTAGACTCTTACGGCTCAGTCAAACAGAGGTACGGCTGCTTAAAAAAACAAATGCCTTCATAATTACTTGATCCTTTAAGTCTTTTTAGTAAAATTTCCTGAAATCTACTGAATATGATGTGGCACTGTCGTCAAATTCTCAGGTCTGATTGGTCAGACGGTGTTGATAAATCTTTTTGTCAGCTCTGACAGTAGTGTAGCGACAATAATCTAAACCTAATGACAAATTATTAAATATCATTGATATGGTAAAGTTTTTTATAAGGAGATGTTTAACATTTATGGAAGGAGTCTCTGCGGACCGCGGTTCTACTTCTGGTTCAATCGCAGAAGTAGAGGGGGAGAAATTAGTCCGCCTCACCGGTTTCAATGAATCAGTCCGGGAGCACGATGATAGAAAATGGCTATCCTGTAAAGCTGTTCTGATGGTGAATAATCCTAATTTAGGAAAATCCTCAACAAAACAAAGTCCAATACAGTGGAAAACAGCTCACTGTGAGATTCATTTTCTTAAGCAATTATGGTTTTGGCCACATGATGCCAGTGTGGGAAAAGGGGACAAATTTAGTGGATTGGTATGGTTTACATTGTATATTCCAGTCAAAGGTGTATAAGACTCACTTTGTCTGACTTAAGAACAAATACGACTTACGAACGTGCTCCTGGAACAGAACTTGTTCGTAAGTCAGGGACTACCTGTATTAGAAAAGAAGAGATGCTAATGACGGAGTACCTGTTTATAGGTTATATAATATATTCAAAGGAGAACAGGAACAAACTTGTTTCACCTAAACGTAAAAGCTGCTGGTTCAGACTCTGTTGCTCCTGGGCCTCTGTTCTGATCATGTTTTAAAAGACTGCTGATGGGATTGCTCAAATCTTGTACCAAATATCTTGCAGGTTGCCTTCAGAAGCAACAGATGTATAGAAGATGCATAGAGAAGAAGTTAGCAAGTGGTTTTCTGATGGGCAACTTCACCAAGCGTTTATGTAATCTCCATTTATGATTGTTTTTTTTACTTAATTCCAGTCGTTTCAAATCTCCGTAGTTGTTTTCTTTGCTTGATGCAGGCCAATAATTTGACTTTTCTGAAACGACAACTTTTTTGGCTGATATATATCACTGCTGTTATTTATTATACCGTATGTAAAAAAAAAAAAAAAGAAAAAAATGTTTTACTGTAATATAAAATATGACTGTACTGATCATGTTTGTTTAAGGTGCAGTAATTTGTATATTAGGATGGTAATTGCGTTGTTGTGACATCATGGGTGTGTAAGGCGAATTCGTGGTGTTGTGAGTGAACACCAAAGAAAATTCTGAATACTTGTAAATGTCTAAAGTTAATAAAAAAGATTCTAATAAAAAGTTGTAATCGTTTGATAGACGTCCTGTTTTAGAAACTGATTCAACTTCAGTTAGAGTAAGAACAGGTCCGCCTTATCACATCACTCTGATTACTTTACCATGGCTTATTACGTACGTGTAAATTGCCGTTGACATATACTGTACACTAACTCTTTGAGTTGCATTAAATTTCTCGCTCACCGACTGTAACGCGAGCCGAGATGTAACATAGCATAATATAAAATCATGCCTCGGATCTCACCGGGATTAAACCCCAGAATAAATCCACTGTTTCTTCGTTCTGTGTGCCTCTTTTCAAAAGTTTCACCGAAGAGCGCAAAATTGTGAGCTGGTGTAATTAAATTTCAGTCTCTCACCTTAAAGGCTGCACTGTATATATTAAGCCTTTAAGTTTATTGCTTTTGGTTTGTCCCAACTGGCCATCTGTGCGCTCTGTTCATCAGTGAACTGACTCCCTTCCAGGACCGTGCACCAGGAGAATATATTAAAAAAAAGAAGAAAAAGAAAGTCAGCACTTTTCATTGTATGACTTTGAGTGAAAAATGCAGCACTTGCGTTTTGGAAAACTCTTTGTCTTGTTTATCTTTTTCTTTACTTTTTCTTATCTTCTGTGGTCTATGAAGGAAGTATTTTTCCACGTTTGATGTTTCCGAGTTTCCTCAGTCATGCATGTTTTTTTTTCCCCTTTAATTGAGATAAATCACTTTATTTCTAGCAGATGCTACAGTACGTAAGAGTCGTGCTGTTTCGGAATAACAATCAGCGTTAGACTGGCGTGATAAAGCGCAGGTAGAGCAGTACCTCGGCCTGTAAAGTTAATCCGTTCTTAAGGCAAAATTACGTATTGCGAAACACATTTTACCATAGGAAATAATGTAAATGCAGATAATCCGCTCCAGCCGCCAAAAAAACATTACCAATATTACCAATTTTCAGCACTATAATCATATTTTTGCATATAAAAACCATTAAAACATTTAGAAAAGACATGTAAATTAAGGCAAATTTCTTGCAAAATTTCTGTTCTTAAGGCGAAAATTTTTTGTAATGTTAATTATTTTCCAATATCAGGATATCTCCGGGCGTTTTATTTTTGGGCAGGAAGTATATTTACACGTATGAGGGATGCCTGACATATCTTACGTTCATGTGGTGCGACATAAAAATTACAGTAAGATCCTCAATATTGCCTGCTGCAATACTGTCTGATAGAATTTTCCACTATGCCCCCTACTGGAATCTTCAGGTAATACACATAGCATATAGGCAAGTCCTCTTTGGCTGACACCGGAGACTCATTCCATTCATAAGCGTTAAATAAGCGTCTCCTTATGGAAAACCGTGTTATCAATGTGCTTTTTTTTAAAACCCTTTATGTAAAACATTCCATATTACCTCTTTGTGTAAGCTGTTGCTATAGTACCGATAACTAACATGTTTGAATATGTAATATTTACTTTAAACACGTTACACTTCTTATGAGCAATGATATTTAATGAAAATATTTGCGTTGTAGTATGTAAACACATTTCTTTCTTTTTTTTCTTTTTCCAGGCGATGAGGAAACTCTCAAAAGACAAAGAGAACATCTTCATCCTCGCCCTCGCCTTCGCCTCATCAGAGACGGAGCAGGATGCGTCAAGAGAACACGAGGAATAAGAAACAAAGGCTCCGCCTCTTTCGAACCTCAAGTTCTCTCTAGCGACTCCAGGGACTCGCGTTGCGTCCGTGTGCGTCCTCAGAACTGAGCGTCTTCCTCCACAACCCTTAATCAAGCTGCACTACTGAGTTCAGAGGTCAAGCGTCCATTGATAAAGGTTGAAACCAAAGTGCTGCTGATCCGTTCGACTTTGTTGTTTTTTATTTTATACAGAGGTTTATTTGATGAAAGTTGACGGTAAGGATGGAGAACTCTGAGATCGTGTCGTAAACGTTGTGTATATACGTTCAGAGTTTAGGTGTAGAGTTTATATGTTTGTCGGATGGATGGATGCTGTCCATCATTTCGGTCAAACAAATGTTTGAAATTGTTTCAGTGTTGTCTTTTTCTTGTTACTGTTAAGCTTTTTATATATTCCTTTCAAAACCGTTGCGCTAAACCTTTTCCTGCCTCCTTTTTTTTTTTTTTTTGAGTTTCCCATTTCCTTTAATCTGCACCAGATTTCCAATGATAACGCAACTTCCACCTGATCACGATGTGTTTATCATACCCTTTAACCAATCACTGCTATCTGACATCATCAGTGTGTTTATTTTTTTTTAAAAAAACAAACAAACGATTGCATATCTGAGCGTCTTGTTTCAAAGGTTGTTAAATATATTTAGAAATCAGCAGTATTTACCGGATTTAATCTCAAACGAGATTGAACTCTAAAGTTTATTTTCAGGGTGCTTTTTTTTTTTAAAATCTATTGTGCGTTGCACCCTTCAGATTTTGAATAACATAATATTGTTTTTCATAATCATAGCTCAAACGTAGCGCATGATCTCGGTATACACTGATGTCGTTCTTACATGATTGGTCAAAGATTCCACAAACGTACCATTTTTGTTTTGGTGGGGAAAAAACTAATCACAGACACTGAAGCATTGAAGCAGAAAATTTAATTTATTGCCTTTTTATTTTTCCTTTCTAAACAAAAAACACCTATGAAGGTTCCTACGTGATTGTAGCAGAAGTAACTCTGTAGTAAATATTATTACAGCAGGCTGTACAGGACTAGCTTTCTGTGTTTCCTAAGAAATAAAACATCCAGGTAAACAAAAGTAACTGACGTGAGGTGTGGCGAGATCCTTAGCATCAATCAGTACCGACACAAACAGGCATAAATGTCCAAGTAGTGAAAGACTCGTGTTTTATTGTTATCTAAAGCCCCTGACCCAAAAGCAGCAAGTCCTTACACGATGCTTTTGCTATGAGCTATTGTTTTCTTTTTTTTCTTTCTTCTTTTTCTAGGAAAATCTATAATGATTTTAAATGATAGAAGGACAAAAACAGCCCAGCTCTGTCACATTTTTTTTACCGGGCAGCTATCAATACGGAAAAGAAAAAAGACCTGAACAACAGGGGCAGTTAATCTTGTCTTGGGCACCGAGGGTACCGAGGGCACTGCTCCAGATTTAATATTGGATCCTGGATATATTCTCATTATGACATAGAAGCCGGTCAACTCCAATATGTCCAGCAGTGACATTTCTGTTTCTTAGTGTGAACACACGGTTAAAGTCTGCGCACTCTTCCTCCATGTGCCGTACTGTACTGTACGTCTAGCAAGAAAGCAGTGCTGATAGAAATCCTATAATTTAGGTGTAAGTATTCATAAACAGCACATCCAGAATAAAAATCATGGAAACGAACGACCTTTAAAGGAACACTGGCATTTTTCAACCTATCCGTAGTTTGCATATGATTCAAACGATAATTAATATGATCAAGAAGACCTGCACCTGTCCTTGTTTAAAGAATTGGGTACAGTTATTAAATCACTATCCACTTCATGGCACGAGGTGCGTTCAAGTCAAACCAGGACTTAATAGTAATGAAATTTTTGGTGAATAAAAGCGTGAGACATCACTTGCACATTACAGGAACTCAGTTGATAGTTATTGCTAAATCCCCGGAACAGACCCGACTTCGCTCCAAGCCATTTCCACATGTTTGAAAACGCAGTTGAGAGGAGTTCCACATTAATGGTATCTAAGCACTAGTGAAACACTGGGATAGGTGCATTAGTGTAGCAGGGGATTATAAAGAGAAATAAAGGGAGGTTTTACTAAAGTTATTAAAAGTCCCGGTTTGACTTGAACGCCCCTTGTGTATAACAAACTTGTAGGTATTAAATCCTGTTAATAATACATGGATACATGGTGTTTGATCCAACTTCTAGTTCCAGCACTGTAGTTTTATGGCGTCCACACGCCCTCTTGCGCAGACTTGGAGTTTAATCGGAGTTTAAATAACTTTGACAACAAAAAAATCTTGAATATTTTATTAGGAGAAGTAACATATCAACATTCTTGATGGATAAAGACGAGGTCGGAAAAATGCTTTTTGAGTGTTCTTTTAATTCAAACAAAACTAAAAAAAAAAAAAAAAATTGGAGTCTGTATCCTGTTACGCCTTTTTTTCTTTTCTTTTCACCAGAACTCATATAAAATCTAACCTAAAGCTAAGCAGCTGCACTTTGGAGCCTCTGAGATTTTTAGAAAACCTTTGAGGGACATGAAGCACTTGTTTTTTCCTTTTTTATTTTTGACCAATCAGGTTGCAGGACGGAGGGCGCACGTGCAGAACAAACAAAAGTGAAAGTCTTATTAGGGAGTGAATATGTTGGATAAGAAGATTTCCAGCGTAAAGGAGCAAATACAACAAAACCTAAAGAACCCCAACATGCCTGTAATGTCGAGATTCTTTTGATTTTCTCCCTCCATGTTTAAAACGAGGGCAAACAATAGCCTCAGAGCGACGCCAGTCTTTATTTCATCATCTCTGTTATTAATGATAAAACTAATCTTTAAGAGAAAGCTAGGCTAGTCAGAAAGGCGATACTAGCTAGGACTGCGTGTGATGTAGTGTAGTGTGTGTGTGCAACATGTATTATCTTGGTTAATAAGGTTTCCCCCCTCCCAGGTACAGAATTTCAGCTCAAAATGTTCCTTTAAACCAATAAAGAAAAACCAACACAAAAGCATCCTGAGATGTCAAAAACGCACTACTCGTACATTATCTGCATTTTCTGTCCCCATTGCAGTTATAATCAGCAGGACGTATCTGTTCGAGATCCCCAACCATACAATCAAGCACATAAAGCGTGACTCCCTCAGTCCTGGACTCCTTTCATTCCCCTGACGTGTGTGTGTGTATTGTGTCAGAATGTCCTGCACCGAATAATCACAGTAAACATGTACTCGACCCTGATCACACAGACTCATTACCTTCCATTATGCTGTATTTATGAGACTGGAACGACCTTGTGGTGTTATTTTCACTCTCTCCGCTCTTCCCTGCTCCTGTATTTTACTCTGTTTCAATTCTGTAAAAGCTATGTTCATGCAGATATCGAGTTTATAATCGTTATATATAAATATAAATATATAAATACATATTTTTTATTAAAATTAACAGTTTTTATCTTTTTCTACAATCTTGTCTTTTATACATCTTTTCAAGGTAATGCCTTTAATTTTTTTGTTATTATTATTATTATTATGTTGTTGTTATATGACGTTAATTACCATAATCTATACTACGTCCTATTTATTTATTAAAGAACAGCTTTTATGGTTTATCTATTTATATTCATGCTTAATATTAGGGACATCAGGCAGCTATAAACAGATCTTCATTAGTAACTTTATTTATGTATTTTTTTGTCTCTTGAACAACAAGACGAAACCGCAGAAAAAGTGTAATCTCGTCCATGTCAGAAAAATTGCGTCTGTTACAAGGCGCTAATACTGGAGACACAACGTTCATAAAAGACAAATAAAACATCAGCATATCACCGATTAATAGTGTTCTAAATAATAATTTTGCTAAATAACAGCAAGTATTTAAAGCATTAGTTGTGATTTTGTGGGTCATTGGCGGTGGTAAGTGGTTACCATAGAAACAATAATATATATTGTAATTGTCAGAACTGCTGTAATTGACAATGAATCCCATGTGAGCGATTACATCCAACCATACAAAGTGTTGCGGTATAAATTTGACTATAATGACGCTGATGTTCATGAATTGTGTTAAAAATTGTCTCTAACAACGAGGATTAATGGAACTAATGTACAGTGTACGTATATGAGCTGCAGTACTGGAATTGCTCTGGCCCTTCTCATATTAGCTACAGTAGTTACAACACTTGCAACTGGAACTGGGTGGAATATACAGTATTAGGCAGCAGGTGAACCTTTTTTCCTGAAGTTGATGTGTTGGAAGCAGAAAAAAAATGGGTAGACTATAATTTGAGTGGCTTTGACAAGGGCCATGTGATTGCTAGAACACAGAGACAGAGCAACTCCAAAACTGCAGCTCTTGTGGGACTTTCCCAGGCTGCAGTGGTCAGGACGTACCAAAAGTGATCCAAGGAAGGAAAACCGGTGAACTGGCGAAAGGGTCATGGGTGGCCAAGGTTCACTGATGTACATGGGGAGTGTTAAAATGTTTAATGCTGTTTTCAGTAGAAAGTTATCAGAACACACATCAGAACACAGCGCATCACTGTTTCTGAGGCGAAAGAAGGACCTACTCAATATTAGGCAGGTGATCTTAATGTTATGGCTGATTGGTAAGTGTGTGTGTGTGTGTGGGTTGAAGGCGGCGTTACTGTGCAAAAGTCTTGGGTATATGCAAATAACTGCTGAAAAGAAAATGTCTTTAATTAAAAGTTTCTATATTAAAAAATCCAATAAAAGGCTTGAAACTGTAATTAATGAAATAAAGTAAATAATTAATGTGACGAGGCTTTGCTTAAAATATAATCTCAGATACAGTTTGTGCAGTTTCTAAAGGACATTAGCTGCTTAGTTTTACTGAACATCCTGCAGAACCAGACACAGTCCTTC
Source organism: Dinotopterus cunningtoni (assembly GCA_028565755.1). NCBI lineage: Eukaryota > Metazoa > Chordata > Actinopteri > Siluriformes > Clariidae > Dinotopterus > Dinotopterus cunningtoni. The sequence continues at coordinate 2,227,332 of JAOTRS010000022.1, forward strand.
TGAGGATTTTTTTTTCCTGCAGCAAATCACTGAAGCTTTCTTT
>JAOTRS010000022.1:2316247-2329046 GCA_028565755.1 Dinotopterus cunningtoni
GTGTGTGTGTGTGTGTGTGTCAGAGACAGAGAGATGGTGGGAAAAGCCTCCTAGGTAACAGTGTAGAGGAGTGACAGATGAATGAAAGAGTGCTGGCAGAGCGAGTGCGGCCTGGCTGGAAGCGCTTTGATAAAATGAGACATTAACGTAAGAGCTTCCACACTTCACAGCGGTAGCCCACACACTCTCACTAATGACTCCAGTACTGCGTGTGTGTATGTGTGTGTGAGGGAGTGTTGACATACTAACACAACCACTCTCTGGGCTTGATTAAGCTATCGAGAGTGCTGCGGATTAAATTCCTTCGTGTTGTGGTTCCGCTGATTGCACCACCCACATCACATCAGGAGAAGATTTCAGACTGGCAGCACTGGCCAAGATTGACAGATGTTCAGCCGCGCCCTCTGTGACACTAATGCTTCCTGGCTTGATTAATGTAATCTTTATTATCTTGAGCCAGGTTTTTTGAAGGTAAATTCTGCAAATCGACTTAAATGTTCAAAAAAAACATAGAGGAATAAATATGAGTGAATTATTACATTAATAATCATAATAATATTTTTTGATTAGACACTTAAATCAATGCATGGTGGCAACAATTAGCTATGATGATGTTTTAATTCGTAGAAGCTCTACAGTGACATTTTGTTTCATAATATGTTTTGTTTTGTAATAACTCTAGATAATGTTTTGTATTGTATTAGCACTACGTTGATGTTTTGTTTCATAATAGTTCTATAATGATGTTTTCTTTCGCAGTAGCTCTACAGTGTTTTGTAGTAGCTCTCCTGTGATGTTTTGTAGTAGTTCTATGACAATGTTTTGATTTGTAGTAGCTCTACGATGACGTTTTGTTTTATAGTTGCTCTACGATGACGTTTTGTTTTATAGTTGCTCTCCTGTGATGTTTTGTTTTGTAATAGCTCTACGATGATGTTTTGTTTCACGGTAGCTCAGCTCTATTTTGATGTTTTGTTTTGTATAAAAGTTCTACGGTAATGTTTTGTTTTGTAGTTGCTCTTCGATGACATTTTTCTTCGTTCACTAATTCTTCTTATTCGTTATCTTTAAACAATTTTTTTTGTATTTAAGTTTTCCTTTCTTTTTTTTTTTAGATAAAACCATCAAACCAAATCAACATGCCTTTTTAAACTAGCGATTATATAAAACATTATAACTACAGACGTTCATATCATGATAATGTTTTGTTGATGCTCTACGATGATGTTTTGTTTTGTACTAGCTCTAGAAATGTTTTGTTTCACAGTGGCTCTACAGTGACGTCTTGTTTTGCACTGGCTGTACGATGATGTTTTGTTTCGCAGTAGCTCTGTTGCGATGTTTTGACTAGTGCGACAAACCCTGAACAGATCAGACAACTATTTTGAACCGAAAATACAAAGCATACACACTTCTCGGCCATTGACTTTTTATGACATCACTGCTCAGACCAAACAAGGACTAGTTACTAGGTTACCTTTCCTCCACGGGATACGTTTAGCAAAATAATTTAGAGAAATGCATGTGCTTGTTCGCAGCAGTACCCCAAGTAATAATGGTTGGTGCTCACAGTCACTGTACTACGCACATTGCATTTCATAAATAGATTTTTTTATTTGTAACAATATGTTTTTTTTTCAAGTTTACAGAAACTTGTAAAAACTTACATCGCACTGTGATGTAACATCATGAGCTGTCCTGAGGAAAACGTTCCCGTGATAAGTGTTTTGAGTTTCAGCAACAAGACATTAAATTTACGAGATCGCGCCAGGCATCTACTTCACGTTCCTACCTTTAACTACCGAGCGAAACGATTTACTGTATTTTAACGACTGCATCCATCTCTCTCGCTCTCTCGGTGCAGACAGAAAAAGGTTCATAGTTACCAAGCACTGTAGGTGAAAAGAACATGGCCGCCTTCCTCCCTGACGGTCACCATCCGGTATACTGCCGTTCATCTTTTCTCGTAAAATCTTATTGTGAAGGATAATAGCATACGATAATTACAGAGCAGACGAGGCGACGCCTACTTTGTTTTTCACAGGCCTGCTTCTGGAAGGTTCTTTCCCATTCATCATCTTTAAACACATTTTTTTTTTTAAAGATAAAACTGTCAAACCGAACCATCAACTTGCTACAACAAGAATGACTTTTTAAACTACTGATCGTATAAAACGTTACAAATTACAGCTGTTTATATAATTATTTATATCTTGAACCTTTCTTATTCGAAGTTTCGAGTTGTTTGGCGACCTACTGTAGGAACATGGTCGTGTTGAGGAATTTCTATAAAAGCTGTTAGAACTTGTATTATTAGCACAGGAAAACAAAAAAAAGAAGACGAGACACATCAGACTGATTTTGTGTCATGTATTATTTACACGGATAAATCTGTACACTTAGGAAGCATATAAGCCGTCCATATTTTTCTTCTTCTTCTTCTTTATACAAAAGTGCAAATCTTGGACACGCGTCTCATTTTCGTTTTTGTTTTCCTTCGGTTATTAGAAAGAGGTCCACTTTTTTTTTTAAAGGTCTCTTGTGCCAGATTCAAGTAAAGTGCTTCTACAGCAGCAGCCACCGCGACGATGACGCTTTGCCGATGGAGTTCAGACCAACTCCAACTTGCCTCTCGGGCCGTGACGTCCCCAGTGCACCAGCGATAAGAGTCTCTGGCTGCTCGGATCGGATTGCCTGATCTTATCGCAGGTCAGACAGCAGCTCTCGTGTCCTCCCAGAGGCATCATGCACTCCAGGTCGAGTTTGGCGCTGCGGCTTTTGGCCAGATGTTGGCCGTGGAAGCCGTAGTGGAGGCGAGAGAGCATCTCGCGTCGCTGCTGCCTCAGGCGCTGGTTCTCGCTGCGGAGCATCCGCAGAGCCAGCGTGATGAGGAGGACGAGCACGAGGCCGCCGGCAATCGGTACGGCGATGACGGCGGCGCGGAACCACACTTCCTTGGCCGAGGGGATTTCCTGCACGCGGGCGATTATCTGCCGGCCGCCTTCAGCCTGAGTACGACTCCGATGATCTGTAAAAAAGAACATAGGATGGTTTTAGTGAACGGATCATTTAATAATAAATGTTTACTTAAATGGTAAAGTGTAACACATGAAGTATTTGTTTTTCTCCCTTTAGTTTTATTTAACATTGTGGAACATTAACCAGTGATCCTGACAATCCCCTTCCGTCCTCAGGACCTGCCTGATTCATCCTGATGCCCTACTTCTGGTTGGAGTTCCCGTCACACGGACACCACTCCCTACATGATAAAGACGATGATAACTGAGTATGGTTCCACTTAATAGTCATAAAGATGGTTTTGGACTGCATTGGGACTAACGGTTTCTCCGTGACAGCTTGTGACTGAATAGTTTTAGGCCTGAAACTATTTGGTTTGTACCAAAGCCTCCATCGGGGAGCAGTTGGTAACAAAATGGACTTCATGTTAGTTCAAAAGCCTTTTCTGTTGCACTTTTGACCCTACAGCATTCAGTTATAGAAGGGATTTATTTATGGTCCTGCTGTCTGGTATCACACAGATGAGGATGGGTTCCCTTTTGAGTCTCGTTCCTCTTAAGGGTTCTCCCTCATGTCGTCTCTGGCTTGTTCATTAGGGACAAACTGAAAAGTTTTTTTTTATATCCAGAACTTTATTTCGGTAAAGCTGCTTTGAGGCTCTTTACAAATAAACCTGATTTGAACTGTATTGACAAAAAACATTTTATCTCGGTCACTCTCTCAACAGTGTGTCCTCTGACTGTTACAAAAACGCTGACACTGGAGACTCCTTCCATAGATGATAAACAGGAAACTTCACAAATTGTGCAGCACAAGCTTTAAGGAGATACCGCGTTCATTTTCCTGATGAGGACCTGCCCATGGTGCCAAAACTACCACTAACTGGTTTGCTGATGATATTACTGAGCTTGATTGGCCGGCCTCGTCTGACCTGAACCGCATAAAGAATCTATGGTGTATTGTAAAAAGGAAGAGGAGGAACCCCTGACCCAACAATACAAACGATCTGCAGGCTGCTATTAAAGCAACCTGGTCTTCAGTAACGCCTCAGCAGTGCCACAGGCTGATTGCCCTTCATGTTTTGCTGCATTTATGCAGTAATTCATGCTGAAGGAACCTCAAATAAGTGACCATACTTTTCCAAAGATGGACATTTTTTTGATTGATTTTAGGAAATATTCTAATATTTTGTAGTGCTGGATTTTTACATTGTTTTCATGAGCTGTAAGTCGTAATCATCCAAATTAAAACAAAAGAAAAAACTTTTTTACCGCAATGTAATTCAGTGTGTAGTATCTATACTACATGATATAAGATGTACAAGAAGAAAAAGGATGTTGGTTGTGATAGTCAAACCCTAACAATATGTGTGTGTTCTACCTATACGTTCTTTGCATTATTAATCAGAACCCTGAGCCGTTCGTCTCCAGACCCAGGTGTGATTAGCGTGTCCTTACCCAGGCTCTCTCCACGGCCGTAGCTGAGATCCTGCGGACCTCTGTAATTGCACATATCCTCATGACAGCACTCGAGCGTGGTAGGGCCGCGCATGGCATCCTGGGTAGCCTCGGCTCGGCACGCGCTCCCCGTGTTCAACACGGGGTCGTAGCAGCCGTGCGAGAGTGGAGATTTGGAGCTTTGGGGATCCAAGATGCGCGTGAAGCAGGCGTTAAGCTCCGACTTGCACATGTAACCCGTAGCCACGCAGTGGGGCGAGTCACAATAACAGCGGATCTCTCCTAGAAAAGGAAAAGATGATAAATAAGAGTATGATTTCTACCAGATTTGACCATATTTGTTTATACTGCTCAGTATAAAGCTTCGTTTCTAGGCATGCTCACAAGCTGGTCCCCTTGACTGGTCCCCTTTCACCTTAATTTGACCTAAACCTGGTTTAGACACTTCACTCGCCATGTTCCATGCGTAGTATTTATATATTTATTGTAGTTTTATACGGGACGTGCTTGTAGCTTTACGTGCGATTTTTAAATTTCCTCTCACACCTTCACTTTTATTTGACCTCGTCAGCCTCAGGGCAAAATGAGCTGAATGTATTTACACACCTGGTTTTACATATTCTGTTTTCACACTAAGTAAGCATGTGTATGTGTGTGTTTGAGTGTGTGAGCGTGTGAGTGTGTGAGTGCACGTGCGAAAAAAAGAGGGTTTTTTAAATTTCTTTTTATGCATGATTTTCTACACTTTTTACCTGTATATCCTCATGTGATTTTTTTCACTCGTCCTTTATTTTCACCTCACCATAAAAAAGTTTCTTCTCTCTTCTCAAGCCACACACCTTCACTTTTTTTTGGGACTTTGCTACCCTCAGGCTAACATGTTTTTTTCATTTTCATTTTCACCTCGTTATGTGTTAACGTGCCATTATTTACAGCTCGGCCCACTTATTATCACTTTTATTCAACCTCAATGTGAAAACTTTATGTACCGTAGCATATCATTTAGCACCGTATTATCTTTCGTACACATTTTGTTATAGATGTTCATTATTTCTGCATTATTATGTACAAAACCATTCACTATTTTCACATAACATACTTTAAATAAATGACCGTAATAAATAAATAACATTACAGAAGAATATGGCAAAATCTCAAATGTAGAATATTTGCATGCCTGTAAATACAAACTTTGTAAAATTACAAACATAATTACACGATAAACAAATGGAAACAATAGAAATAATATTAAAAAAAAAAAAAATTATGTAGGCTCCTGGGTTTGGCATGAAAATAGTATAAAAAAAAGTGAGTGTGAAAAAGCTCCCAGAAGAACTCATATTCTCCAGCACTCTCAGTAAAACCTAACAGCTGTTTTACTCACAGTAAAATTTGGCCACGTACGTAAAAATGCCATAAGCAAATATGCCTCTGAGAATATTTCTACATAAAGGAAACTTCTATAAAGAGAACTAAAGAGTAATAAAATAAACAGAGTCAATTTTTGGTGTGAAAACTCTTAGCTTGAAAGTAATCAGTAGTGTTAGATACAGATGCGCGCAGTTTTATAAGTACAGCTGATAGGTTTTACTGAGTGTGCTGGAGCGTTTTTCTGGGGGTGAGTAAAACATATACAGTACCAGTCAAAAGTTTGGACACACCTTCAAATTCAGTGTTTTTTTGTTTTGTGATTTATGTTCTACAATCGAGAACAATACTAGATATTTTTTCAAAACTTATGAAATAACAGACTTGGCATTAAGTAAATAATTAACAACATGATCAGTCAATTGTTATTTTAAAAATGAAGGTCAGCTTATCTGGAACGGTTCTTGCAAGAACGGCATTGTCAAGTGCGTTTGCAAAACCCATCAAGCACCATGATGAAGACCATACACACTACCACTACCAGTCAAAAGTTTGCACACCCCTTCTAACTCCATGGCCGTTCCTGATTTTTATATCTTTCTACGCTGCAAAACAATGCTGAAGGCTTGTAACAATAATCTCCTTTGAACAGTTGATATTGAGATGTATCTGCTACTTCTGCTCTGTAAAGCTTTATAACGGCTCTAATCTGAGGTGCTGGTTGTTAATTGGTGATTTCTGAGGCTGGTGACTCTAAATGAACTTCTCCCCTGCAGCGGAGGTTAGTTTTGCTCTTGCTTTCCTGGGAAGGTCTTCAAGAGAGACAGTTTCATCATGGTGCTTGATGGGTTTGGCAAACGCCCTTGACACAATACTGTTATTGCAAGAACCGTTCCAGAACAGCTGACTTTTGTGTCTTAAACTCATGTCATTGTTGCTTAATTACCTAATACCATATGTGTTACTTTAGAGTTTTATAAAAATCCAGTATGGTTCTAGAATGTAGAAAATAAATCCAAACTTTTGACTGGTACCGTATACATATATTATACAGAAAAGATGACAATGAAACGTGACTGTTGTGCCATTATACAGAGCAATTAATATAATTTTTAAATAATATATAGTTTGCAATAAACTGTATATTCATACGGATACATTTTGTGTAACATACAGTATGTTTCAAGGAGAAGCTTTATTCCTCAGTGCATGCATAAATCTAATGTGAAACTAATAACCTATATACTCTGAACTATACTAATATATACTTTCATTCAGACTTTAATAATAAATGCAATGTTTCTCTTGATTATTTTTAACCTAAACTGAAGCATGTTGTAGGAAGCACACCGATCCGATCACCTTGTTTCCCACCTTTCTACACATGCAGGAAACAACAAAGGCTTTGAAAAAAGATTAAAGGGAGTAAAGTGATTTCTTTCTTTTTGATGTGCTTGTGTTCTCCTCACCTCTGGTTAAGAGCACAGCCATGGCCCAGAGCTCCAGCTGCAGCCAGATGGACACCAGGCGCTCCATCAAGGACACTTTCACACTTCTGTCTCTGTCTCTTCTGTCTCTGTGTCTCAGCTTGTCCAGGACACGCACATCACATGACATCAGATCACATCATGATGCTGGACAAATCCGGAAAATAATCCAACCTCATGTTCATCAACGTCATCTTCATCATCACCATCGCAAATCACATCACAGAAACTTCTCGAAGACAACACACACTCTTCTCAAAAAACAGACTTTTAAACTTCTCACATCCAGGAAAACACTCGTTTAAAGGTAAATCCCTGCGCTCGGGTTTGTGGACTGTAGTTTTTGCTCTTGTGTTTTAGAGAATAAGAGGTCGGACTGAGTCTCTCTCTCTCTCTCTCTCTCTGTGTGTCGCTCTGAAGCTCCGCAGATCATCTGATTCTCTCTCAGCTCAGCGCTCGCTCTGCAGGACCTCGGCCTCGCGGAGACTCCGCCCACAAACACGCTGATTGGTCCGCTGCCTGACATATTTGCATACACCGCGCTGCTATTGGACGGCTTTCGCCATTTACTGACGTCAGTGAATGCGGCTTGGCCACGCCCACTGCGAACCCCATTGATAAATCAGCACAGCGGAGAAAAAAAGCTTTTATCTGATCATTAATGTATTAATAATATTAATGACAAAATAAAAATGCAATAATAATTCTTCTTTAAATTATAATAATAATAATGAATGTGTTAATTTTTATTATTACTACTACTATAATATAATTTAATTTTTCCTATAATTCAAATAATAATCGTAATAATAATAATAATAACAGTACAGTATAATGATATCTCTGTAAGTGATGATGATCCTTGCGATGTGATGAAGGTGGAGTTGATGAGGTGGAAGTGATGATGATGATGATAACCCTTGGGCATTGGTGGTGATGATGATGGTCATGATGATGATGATGATGATGGTGATAGTGACACCCCTTGGGAAGTTATAATGATGAGGAGGAAAAGGAGGAGGAAGATGACAACCCTTGGGAAGTGATGATGATGATGATGAGCAACCCTTGGGAAGTGATGATGATGTGATAACCCTTGGGAGGTAGTGATGTTGATGCTGAAGAAGATGAAAACTATCTGGTGGTGGTGGTGGTCATGATGAAAGTGATGAAAACAAAAATAAAACTAGCATGTTATGATAAAGCTAACTTTTGTTACCCATGAGGAGTTATTATTATAATGATTAAATATAGTTGCAAGCAACGTTGAGCGGGCCCAAGCACCAGTGCCATCGCCACCAGGACGCACCGCACAACCTAGGTGCCTTTTGAGCACGCTAAGACCTGTAAAAACCCTGGACTCACTGAATATGACATAAATTAAAGGCATCATCATGGCTGGACGTGTCATTCTGGTGTGCGTGTGTGTATGTGTAGTGTATGTAATGTGTATCCATTGTGTGCAAATGACTCAAAATATCTGATTACAGTGAAAGTTGTTCAGCTCAATGAGCTCTAAATGTCTACGGGGTTCCACATGCATACGTCCAAGTGTGTATGAGCTACGCAGCAAAATCATGTGCGAGGGCCCCGAGACACGCCCAAGGGCTCAGACTCTCAGGCATCCTAATGGTAGCAGATTCCAACCTGTCTGCCAATTTTCACGAGTTTTGAGCATGTTGGGAAAAAAATCCTTAGGAAAACAATAGGGCTGATGTCATAGTACTTCGGCCCTAAAAATAATAATAATCCTTAAAAGAACAAGAGGGTCCTCACACATTTATGACATCAGCACTATTAAAACAGCATTATCAGAGTGAAAGCGATGACATCTAGTCATGTCATCATCGTGCTGATGTCATAGTGCTTGGGCTCTAATAGTAGTAGTAGTAGTGTTATTATCCTGGGAAGTTTCGATATAAACCTCAAACTGCTGTAACACAATGCCAGTTAAACAACAGCTAGTTTACGAGTGGTGATAACAGAGGGTAACGCTAGATAGTTTAACTACATGTATCATTCCACATCCTGGGTGTTCTAATAACCATTAATGACACTAATTGGTTAGTTAATTTATTCACCATAACTAGTGGAACTAACAAAAAAAAATCATGATCTGTTGATAATGGTGTTTGTGGGACTGTTGTATAAAAGCAATTTTACACTTGAGATTGTGTTGTTTATCAACGCGGTGCGATGTTCCAAAGGCATCACCAGCACACCGGGTCTCCCTCTCATGTGATCTTGGTTAAACATAAAAAAACAACATGGAATTCAAAATGTCAGGAATTTAAAAGAGTAAAATTAGATATATAAATATGTATTGCTTTGTATTGTTTATTATTTATGATAAAATTCACTTTACACGTTCATGTCTTGTTCATGTCCAACACACTACACATTTTCATATATTCAATTTGCTATCTGACTTTTCAGACACTGTGTATATAAAACCAAAACCGATTTACAGAACACAATTCCCCCCAAAAAACCTAAGCACACAAAAACATCTTGACCATAACTGGATCTTTGGAATCTGCTTGATTTCCTAATTAAATTTCAGCTCTCCCGTAAATCAGCCAAAAAAACTAATGCAGGAACAGAAATACAGGCAGCAAGTTTATATATTTAAGTGTGACTATTACTGATATTAAAGTGTACTTAATGTAAAAATTAAACAGATTCATTTTCACTACAAGCTGCTCAAAGTCTGGTTGGATCCACACTCGAGGAGAACACGTTATGTGAAACACAGACCCTGGAGCTACAACGGGAAACAAACAAACTGCTCATTTATGGAACAAACTCCATATTCATATAGGACATGGTTTGCTCTATTAGTTAGCGAGCGTCCGAAAGCATCTCACAACGAACTGCTGCACATCAGGCCTCGAAAGACTTGCAGGGAACTTTGAAGGGGTCGAAAGATGTACTGGAGCAGGTTGCAATAACACACATGCCTCTTTTTATACTAAAATCTAATTACACATATTTATTTATTTTTAAATTTCCGATGCATCCAAAGTCTCACAATCTCCACTTTTCATATTTTCCATGAGTTTTTATGAATGACAGCTGTTTCTCACAAATCATCGGAGAATGACTCACATCTACCAACATCCTCAACATGGACAACACAACTCCTAACAAGGAGTCAGTCTCTCTCTCTCTCTCTCTCTCTCTCTCTCACACACACTCACAGACGCCCATAATTGCTTACTCATTCATCATCACATCACATGTTTCATTTCAACACTAGAGGCAAAACAGACAAGTCAGGAAGCTCAGGAATGGTTAGAAGTTCAAAGGAAATAATTAGTTTCTGTTTTAGCCTCGTCTTCACAAAACAGGAGAACAAACCAAATGATGAGAATTAAATTTTAAAAAAAAATTATATATGACCTAAGGCACCTAAAGGTATAAAACCATCAGCTGACGTAGTTCCTTTAGAAAATAGAAATTAAATATTGGCTCATCTGACTAAAATTTAGACGTGTTGTATGTATTTAGAAAATTACAAGCTTTTCTGACCCGGTAGTAATTACTCTTGTGAATGTTTCTCAGCCAGGACGAAAAAGATTCCAATTTCTTCTTCTTAATTTAGTGCTGGAGCTTCATAAACATCATGGTGTCTGATGACAAACTGAACTGATTAGACCTTTTGTTAGTTCCACCAGGTACCGGATCTAACACGGACATCTTTCAACAATTATGCGTCCTTGAAGGTGAGCTGCTTTTATTTATTTAGCCATTATGACGCTCTTGGATATTACAAATGTCATACACAGATCACCCATAACATTAATGTTGATTATTAATTATGTATCAGTAAACCGGTGACAGGATCATGGACACCCAAGGCTCGACCTTACATGCCAGGACTAAACGCCAGCCCAGCCCGTCTGGTCCGATCCAACAGAAAAGAATTCCCCAGATTAAGCATTCAATGGATCTCTGACCCTAATAAGGTCTTGTGGAGTCGGTGGGTCGGTGTTGCTCCTGTGGCACAAGTAAAACCTACACAATACTAGACTTAACATTTTGAGCTTCAATGTTACGGCTGGCCAGTGTACTTGGCACACTTACACCGAACAGACTCAAAAATATATCCATATAAATAAACTTGGCATTTTGACAGCTAACCTTTTACCTTTTCATGAACTCGCAAGCAAATCTGTATCTGTTTTAGTCTACAATCTGCAATAATTCATGTAGCTGTGAATCATCACATCAGATATTATTTAAGTTATTATAATATGCACAGGCTGGCATATGGATTCATAGGCACTGAAAATTTATAGACATTTTACACAGCAACACTAGTAGATGGAATAGATCTAGATGCAAACATCTAAAATGTTCTTAAGTCAGTACAGGTAGTGCCCGATTTAAAAACGAGTTCTGTTGCGGGAGCACGTTCGAAAGTCTGATTTGTTCTCAAGTCTGACAAAGTGAGTCTTATACGCCTTTGACATGAATATTATGGCCAAACAGTCATGGCCAAAATTGTTGGCACCCCTGAAATCTTTCCAGAAAATCAAGTATTTCTTACAAAAAAAGTATTGCATTAACACGTTTTGCTATACATGTTTATTCTCTTTGTGTGTATTGGAAAAAAACAAAAAAAAGGGAGGAAAAAAGCGAATTTGACAATGTCACACAAAACTCCAAAAATGGGCTGGACAAAATTATTGGGACCCTTAACTTAATATTTGGTTGCACACCCTTTGGATAAAATAACTGAAATCAGTCACTTCCTATAACCATCAATAAGCTTCTTACACCTCTCACCCGGAATTTTGGACCACTCTTCCTTCGCAAACTGCTCCAGGTCTCTCATACTGGAAGGGCACTTAGATCTGGACTCATTGCTGGCCACTTCAGAAGTCTCCAGCGCTTTGTTGCCATCCATTTCTGGGTGCTTTTTGAACTATGTTTGGGGTCATTGTCCTGCTGGAAGACCCAAGATCTCGAACGCAAACCCAGCTTTCTGACACAAAATCCTTTGGTAATTCTCTGATTTCATGATGCCTTGCACACAGTCAAGGCACGCAATGCCAGAGGCAGTAAAACCCCAAAACATCTTTGAACCTCCACCATATTTAACTGTAGGTACTGTGTTCTTTTCTTTGTAGGCCTCATTCCGTTTTCAGTAAACACTAGAATGATGTGCTTTACCAAAAAGCTCTATCTTGGTTTCATCTGTCCACAAGACATTTTTCCAGAAGGATTTTGGCTTCTCAAGTACATTTTGGCAAACTGTAGTCTTGCTGTTTTATGTCTGTGTCAGCAGTGGGGTCCTTCCGGGTCTCCTGCCATAGCAGGAGAGCATAGTTGGCGCTGACACTGATGCTCCCTAAGCCTGCAGGACAGCTTGAATTTCTTTGGAACTTGTTTGGGGTTGCTTATCCACAATCCGGACTATCCTGCGTTGCAACCTTTCATCAGTTTTTCTTTTCCGTTCACCCT
>JAOTRS010000022.1:2391886-2403523 GCA_028565755.1 Dinotopterus cunningtoni
ATAGTAGAGACTTTGACGTCTAGGTTGGATTCCTGGAAAGTCCAATAATTCCTTAAGACAGAGACTCGACCGAGATAATTAGTCATCTAAGACATAAAAATGGTATTAGCATAAAAAGACATTTCTAGGTGATCATTTTAACCAGAGTGTGCAGAAATATGTGCAAGTGGAACAGAAAGACTAAAGCGCCGCCGTGTTTCTCTTTTGGCACTACAGTAGTGTCAGCAGGTATTCAAATGGCATTGTGGGTAATGTAGGAACCTATTAACCAGAGTCCAAATAGATCAACTCAGTATTTTGTTCCAAAATAAATCTGGGTGAAGTTTTCCTTTAATATAATAATACGCCATGTGGAAGCCTGTTGGAACTATTTTGGTTTATAAAGTAGTATATATTTAAAGAAATACATATTTGCCCCTATTCGTCATCCCACAATAAAAATACCAACAAAACACAAGAGGTTATTAGTAACGCAATACTCTTCTTGATTCATGCCCTGGTTTCAGATCGTCCAAAGACTATACGTTATGTTTATATTGCCGAGTCGGACAGTACGTCAACTTTACGAGTTTGGAGCGATCAGGAAAGTGCGACTGCGGAGCGTTTTCGCCGACCCTGTGCAGGCTCGTGCGCTTGTGGTTTTGTTATGTTGTGGAAAGTTTTCAGAGTGATGTGACTTGTTCCTTTCCATCCCAAATCTCTCGACTCCAAAGCTTCTAAGCACAAGCGAACATTTTGTACTCGTTAATCACGGCGTTAGCATCCAGATGCAGCGTGTCCGTTGATCTGGTGGTTGGGAAGGAGGATTTGTCACCATTAAATGGCAATCACTGTCTTTACGTGTCACGATAATCTTTCTGCACGGAGTTAGTTCTGGTTAGTTCTGGTTCTCTCTGGACGACAGCCATGAAAGCTTGTGTTTAAGAAATGCCAGCTGAGTTTGTGTTTGGGTGGAAAAACATGACAGCCTCGGGAAGTTTTTATTTTTTTTATTTGGAGAACACAAACATGTGACACGTTTTAAAACTGCATCATGGTCCAGGATGAAAATTTTGCACAAGTATGACCAGTGATATATGGTTAAATCAAGGAGGAGCTGGTCAAACCTAAGGTCTGGTGAATTTTCTTTCCATCTAGCTGGATTGAAGAGAAGTTTCCGGCTGAGCAAGAAAGACTGCATGAGTTGAGAACTGCAAGCAAAATGGAAGAATTGTGAAGATGATGATGATAACCAGATTTCCAGCTACCGCGAGGTGGTGCCTTATGTCAGAGAGCCTGGAGAACCGAACCACCTCGTGTTACTGGTCGGTACGTACAGTACAAGATGTAACTGTGGGGCAATTGCCAGCTTGAACACTTAACATTGTGATTTGCCAGCAATAACGGAAGGAGTCTCCAGTTTTAGATCCATACATGCAGAATAAAATGTTGTAAATGGTCAAGGAAAGCAAGATGAATTTAAATTACAAATAGTTAAATTAACAACATAAAATTGTATTCGTAAATTAAAGCGAATCATACCTATCAAGTTTAAACAGTTCTACCTTGAAGACTTTCCATGATTATTCTGACTGTTATAAAGTGCTGACTCTGGAGACTCTACCCATCCATCCATCCATCCATCCATCCATCCATCCATCCATATATTCATTCTATCCATCATTGCTAAGTGTAGGTTGGACACAATGATCTATGACTTTCACTCTAGCGGTCATTGCTGTCAAGACATTGCGTTGCTCAGAAACCCAAATTCAAGCAATCTAAAGCAACATACACCCACACACACACTTGCAAACACAATCATCCATCATAAATGGCAATGAAACCCATGAAACTCATCAAGCACTGGGAGAACATGCAAACTCCACACAGACAGACTGAAGACTAGATTTGACCCCCCAAGAGGGGAGACTTCAAACCGCCAAAACTTCACCATATTAACAGTTCAATAGTTTCTCAACTTCCTTTAGTGCTTTTACTAGATTATTCTGAAGCATATACCATACAAGACCTGGTGAATGAGGTGTTACTATGGAAACAGTAAGGCATTAAAATGAATTCGAATTGCAGATGGAACACGGTTCATTCGCCAGCACTGTGGTGTAACATCAGCGCAGTATTCTTAGCGTAAGAACAGCTTTCCCTGACTTTAGTGAATTTAAACGTATTTACAGGATTTTACATTTATTTCATAAATTCTTAATTAGACCATCTTGACGTTTTTGTACAGTTTTTTTTTTTTTTCATAATGCTACATTCTAGCCTCACTACCACCTACTGTACACTTATTAATGTTTGCTCCACCATCCACGATAAACCAGAGCTTCAAAGTTCTCCTGGCAGATCTCCACGGAATCTTGGAAGTCTTTCAACGAAACCCTCCTTCTTATCTCCCTTCTTATGATTTCCTTTCCTTGAAGCTGACTACCCTTAAGAGAGAGCAGCGTCCGGATACTTTTACAATCTGGAACGTTGCGACGAGAAGCGGATCTGCAGCGCGTATCAGTTTTCACTGCTCTG
Source organism: Dinotopterus cunningtoni (assembly GCA_028565755.1). NCBI lineage: Eukaryota > Metazoa > Chordata > Actinopteri > Siluriformes > Clariidae > Dinotopterus > Dinotopterus cunningtoni. The sequence goes on from JAOTRS010000022.1 coordinate 2,394,407, forward strand.
CCTGGACTTTACCTCGGGTCTGCAGAACATTCCTCCTCTTAATGGCACTTCAAACGAAACGAGTCGCCGGGAACGGCGTGCCTGTCTCCTGAACATGCCCGGATCCCTCCTGTCCACCTTTCCATATTCTGTCGCAACACTTCATCAGGTACAAGGTTGTAACGTAACCTCAACCTCCTTTTGGACGGCTAACGTTTTAGAGGACAGAACTTTTCAGACCTGATGTAATGGAAGGTCTGCTGTTCTCCTTTGCTCATCAGGTTTGGTGCGTCCAAATGGCATTTTGATTTGGAGTGAAAACAAACCGTTTCAGAAAGTTTGTAACTATAACCCTGTAAGTGCGCCGCTCTTGCATAAAAACGAGCGCGTCCAAGCTTTCTCACTCCGTTTCAGTTCGTTGAAATAAAAATGTGTCTCTGTGGCAAATTTATTAAATTCATTCTCCGATACATCAGTGGTGTGAACAGCCCCTGGCAGCGGCACCGGAGCAGATGTAAGCTTTGTTGTTGCAAAAACAACAGAAAGCGCACAGGGGCGTGATAATATCTCTTCCAGTACTCGAAGGTCTTCAAGAAAGCCTCGGCACCGGCCAAAATATTCGTAGACCGCACGGTTTGATTTCAAAGCAGCTTAATCATCTCAGCAAGGTCAAACCCGGGCTGTCTGCTGTCGAAATTTAAAGGAAACTGACCGCAAGCGTTGAACATCCAAGATACAAAACGCTTTTTCTGGATCGTCTCGGATTGGTCAGTTGATTCATGGTTTTACAGGCGACGGCCAGAGAAAAGAGCAAACCATTTATTCTGTTTAGACATTTGTGACTTTTGTAATAATGTTAAAGTTATTTATTCTTTCTGGGTGAAAAACTGATTTGAGTTCAAAGTTTTCAGATCGCAAGTTTAACAAGGTCTAGACTCGTTTTTTATTTTAGATTTTGATATTTACTGTAGAACAGTAGACAATCCTACAACATTATTACCATGAAAAAAATTATATACCGTTTTGTTTAAATAAATAAATAAATAAATAAATAATCCTGCCATTTAAAATGCGACAGGCTGCAAAGTGCCTAAAGATACTCTTTGAAAACTGGTTGTATATGTAACAGCCTCAGCGGCGACCCTCATTTCCCCTCTCGTCTGTTCCAACCACTCAGCATTCAGGATCAGCAGTAAACTAATCACCGGACTGATCATCTGTCATCATCTGCACCTGTTTCTCACTGGGTCAGGACTTAAGTTAGATGTTTTTTAATGCTTGAACAATGAAAAAAAAAATATACAGTAGGTATAGGTGCTCAGGTAGAGGGACTAAATTAAACAAAAAAGTCCTTGAGAAGTAGTCCTCAAGACTACATTAAAAGCACAAGAGCATCTGACACTTTAAAAGCAAAATATGAAGGATTGAGGGGGCTCAAGACTATGGTATTGTACTGTGTAATTATAAAAAGCATATTAAGCACACCAGCTAATCTCAGTATCAGTCTATAACTTTTTTACACTTTATTATTATTATTATTAATAATTATTATTATTCACTGAACATTAATTTATACACCCTGGACGGCGTGCCAATCCAACATATGATTCACACACTACAGGCAATGTGGGAACACCAATTCACCTAATCTGCATGTCTTTGGACTGTGGGAGGAAACCGGAGTACCCAGAGGAAACCCACCAAGCACAGGAAGAACATGCATACAAACTCCGAGGTGGGAATCGAACCCAGATCCTGGAGGTGCAAGGCGACACTGTTAACCACTACGCCACTGTGACGCCTGGCTTCAAATGTTGTTGGGTTTTTTTTTTCAGAGCATAAGTCGTGTGGAACGTGGATCTCGATTGGCCGAGGCTGTGTGTGTTTATGTTGTGTTCGTGTTAGGATGATATAATCTTAAAATCCAAGTAGGTTTATCCGTAGGTTTAGAAGTGTAATTTAATTTATTTATTTTATATTTTCCAAGTATCACACCAAATCCACTTAAATAATGTCTACAGGAGGATGAAGAAATTGTGGTAAACTCATTTTAAAGTAGAATCTCAGAACGTTATAATACTAAGATCATGATTCAAGTTCCTTCTTTCAAGCTGACTATTTTTCAGGAAACAAACACTATCTCCAGCCCACCAAAGCTGCCTTCATCATCCCTCATCTCTCCCAAATGAGCAGGTTGTTTTCCAAAATTGCTAGTTTCACTTTTCACCTATGTCATTCCCTCAGGCTTATGTTGGCCTCTGACATGGGGCATTAACTTCTAATTTGCCCCCATGCTATGATATCCTTTTACGCAGGTATGCGATATAACCGCAGAGATGGTACTGAATAAAATTATACCGTCTTCCTAAATGTGTTTGCTCAAGAGACCACAGACAGAGTTCTTGGAAAATATCTTCCACTTAAGAGTTCTGGATGTCCTCTGGTGTAAGTGGCACCGAGGGGGCAGATAGGACGCCCACACGAGGCCCGAGCAGGAACGTGGAACTTTTTCTTTTTCTTCTCGTCATCCTGTTAAAGCCATTTGCTGCGAACAAACTCAACTATTTCACGCATGATTGCGATGGCAGATATTCGTGGAATTCCACTTAGCATCAACGCACTGCTGTCGGTAATGTACGCTTCCTCGAGAGGTCGTTACCGCTCCGCGCATGCCCCGGACCCGAGTCTGTCCCGAACAGGTATCAGACGGATCTTTCATCCCCGCCACGCTAGTCTGGCTTTTCCTCCCGAGAGCAGCTCAGACTCGGTCTTCTGGATGTGTGTGAGTGAGCAGAGCCATCAGCTGAAATCAATACAGTGTTATCCCATTTGGTCTGCACTCACACCCCAGTAATGGAAACTTCAGATGCCTGTGTGCTTGAAGAGTCAGTATATCAGAAAAACTTCTTCTTCTTTTTTTTTTTTTTTTTTTTTTTTACAATTTCGCCCATTAAAAAGCAGTCTGGAGTCATTTCTCTCAATGTGTACAACAGGCATGAATGTTTATCTGAAGCTGTGGGTTTAAATGCACTCGTGTTTATGACAGCCCTTTCAGCACTGATAATTACACACTAACGAGAGGTTTCGACTGTGTGTGTGTGTGTGTGTGTGTGTCTGTGTGTGTGTGTATCCGTGTCCAACAGGGCCCAGCTTCTGCTCTCAGATCCCGAGCACTTTGGAGTTCACTGTACCATGTGAGTTCACCTCTTTTACAGTATATACGCTGCTGTGTGTGTGGTTGTATGTGTGTGTGTGTTCACATGTTTCACAGTTCATCTTGATGTCTTTTTTTAAAGGTCCCATATTTTACTATTTTTGTTTATTAACAATTTAACACAGGTCTCAGAGCTCCTCTATAGTATCTCTGTTTCTTATTCCCCAGCTGAAATTTCTTCATTCATTCATTCATTCATTCACTCATTCATTCATGTGTGAAGTTTATCCTCTTTAGGGGCAGGGCGTGGCAGGGGTGGGGTGGGGGTGGGGTATTTGTCCCCTGGAGTCTCCTGGAGCCTATCCCAGGAGACTTTGGGCACAAGGCAGGGAACACCCTGGACAGGGTGCAAAACCATAACAGGGCACACTCATATACACACTACAGGCAATTTGGGAACACCAACAAGCCTAATCTGCATGTCTTTGGACTGTGGGAGGAAACCAGAGAACCAAACTGCACACAAGAACCCGAGGAGGGAATCGAACCCTCGACGTGCCAGGCGACAGTGCTGCCTCCTCCCCAAACTATTTATTTTTAGCAGTAGTAGTAGTAGTGTTACAGTAAAGTGACAGATCCTGACAGAAAGGGTTTTATAAAGAATAACAAACTCAAAACAATCCACAATGGGGTGAGATACTTACTGTAATCCTTAAATGGATTAGTTTCCTTTGTCTGGAGTGTGTTATTTTCACAACACAATAATTCACCAATAATAGCAATGTTTCATTCATTTGTTAAAGAATCACACATTGCATCCATTTATAGTTACATTTAATCTCATGGAACATCAGTAGAATGAAGTGCGTTCCTGGTATCAGTTCCTGTATGTTATAGCAGCTATAGATGCACAAGGTGTGAAGAGAACACACACACAGACCTGAGGCAGGAATCAAACCTTCAACCTTGGAGTTGCAAAGCCACAGTGCTAACCACTATATCACTATGCCACCACTGAAATGTCCCTCAGTGAACATCAGAACTGAGCAAAAATCAGGGGGAGGGGCTCTTCTTACATGAGGTCACATTAGTGGAATAATCGACCTGGCTTGTTTAAACCTCAGCCAATACAAAAACAAGGCCATTTTTTTCCCTCACTTTTTTTGCTTGTATTAATATGTAAAAATTACTAAAAAGTGAATTTTGTATCATAGGTACCCTTTAACACTCCTCTAGTGTGTAAGGTGTCTGATCAGCCCACCACCATGTCTGAAAAGTTTAATTTCAGGAACACATTTGATTTTTTTTAAGAGCTTACTTGTGGACATTTAATGTACTTGGAGATTAGCCTCAACCTACATTACTGTGCAAAACTCAACTTATTATCTTTAGCAAAAAAAATTGTTATAGATGTTCATCAAACATACTAAATTAATAAATAAGTAACATTACAGAAAATGCCTGTAAAGAAAACAACATATTACATACAGTAACAGAGCAATTTTCAGATGGAAACAAGCAAATATAGACTCCTGGGTTTTGCATTAAAATAGAAAGGTGCGAGTGTGACAAAGTTACCAGAAGAACTCGGGCATATTCTCCAGCACACTCAGTAAAACCTACCAGCTGTTTTACTTACAGTACTGAGCAAAAGTCTTGGGAACATACAAATAAAATGGCATTAGAAAAGATGGCTTTAAAAACATTTCTACATAAATGAAACGTTTATATAGGTCACTAGAGAGTACAAAAATAAACATGGTCGATATTTGATGTGAAAACTCTGTTTGAAAATAAGCAGTAGTGTTAGATACAGATGTGTGCCAGCTGTTAGGTTTTACTGAGTGTGCTGGAGAATATGCAAGAGTTCTTCTGGTAACTTTGTTACACACAATCTTCTGTAATGGTGTTTATTTATTAACTTATGTTTGGAAATATCGAATGGTTTAATAAATAATAATGCAGACATGATGAACATCTATAACAAAAGTTGTATTAAGACCCTCAATACACACATAAGACATACATCAAGGCTCTTCTCTACTCTTCTCGGTTGAGGAATAAACTTCCAAACTTGGCTTCCTGAATCAAATAGCTGTCTTCCAACCCCCTCTTCTTCCCTGTTTTTGTCATCCAGACTCATTGTACCATCTCCCCCGTAACTCGATGGTATTTAAACCCTGATCTATTTGCAAAAGCATGAGGATATGTTTGGATGAAGCTTAAAAAGCACTTCTGTAAGTCGCTCTGGATAACAGCGCCTGCCAAACGCAGTAAATGTCCTCATCACTCATGGAGCAGAATGCAGAGTCGCTAGGCACGACTCTGATGTTGAGGGGAAAAAAATACAAGGTCTTCTTGCTGTCCTTGAGCACAGAGAGTGGTTCTGTTCTGCGTGTCACACGGCACATGAGAAGCAAGATGAGAATCAGACCTCTAAAGTTTAGCAGTTTGCTGCAGGGGCCCAGGCACTACATGGACTCCCTCCATCCACAAATCAAGTGTTTCTTTAAACCTCATTCTCTTGTAAATGTTACAAATGGAGTGTATATAAATCTGAGGGTTGTTTTTTTTCGTCCTTCATAAGTCAATCCACACTGAGGAATCGTAAGTCTGGATGGTTTAGGCAGGCTTAAAGAGAGAGAGAGCGAGAGAGAGAGAGAGAGAGAGTCGAGGTCTCTCACAGCCAGGCTGTCAGTGTGGAGTGATGCAGAGAGAGCGAGACCTGAGTTTTTTCTCCCTGCCCTGGACCGAAGCCATCCCCCTGCCTCCGGTTGGTGCTTGGCTCTCACATCTTTTCCCTCTTAAACGCTGCGAATGACCGCTCGCCATCCTTCTGATCACGCTCCAAAAGCGCTCTCGCAGGACGAAGGGTCTGACAAACACACTGATTTGATTTACACGCTCTGAACGCAGAGTGCTCGGATCAGTTCGTTACATCGGCTCTATGATTTAATGTCAGTACAAGCTGGACTAAAAGATAAACAGCCATGGTGCTGTTGTTAGTGTTTATTTGAAGAGCAGAACGGTCACAGGTAATATTTTAGACTCACACAATGACAAGGACCTTGAACCGTTAAATACGGCCGAGCAGGTCCGAAATCGGGCTAAAAACATCCTGGATTGGTATTAGACTGGGCTTGATCTGACTCACTTAACGCCTATACCACTTTATCATGTATACAGGGTCGCGGAGGGCCTGAAGCCTATCCCAGGAGACTTAGCGCACGAGGCAGAGTAAACCATGGATGGGGTGCCAAATACATTGTAGGGCACACACACACTACGGCAATTGTGGGACTGTGGGAGGAAACCCACCAAGCGATTCCTGAGACGGGAATCGAACCTGGACAACGGAGATGCAAGTCATGGTGACGCTGCCAGCCTTGAACTTATTTAATATTGAAATCAAGTAAGGTATTACAAATTATTTGTGTTGGTGTTGGTGTGATGTTTTCTTCAATCATGACACTGTCAAATCTGTAATATTTTGGAAAGAGATTTCCTCCGGATACTCCGGTTTTCTCCCAAAGTCCAAAGATCTGCAGATTAGGCTAATTGGCGTTCCAAAATTGCCCAAAACTTTTCTTTTTTCCATTTTTCCACAAAATTCCAGGTAAATTCCAGTAGCTCCTCTAGAACCTACAAGAATTCTTTGAGACCTGTTCAGAATGTTGCAGATAATAAGAAAATTTTCAAGAATCTTTTAGAATTTTCCAGAACTTTCCATAGTGATATACAATACACACAGGGGCTCACCACTTGAGTTTAGTTCTGTCAGTCTAAGGTCTGGTTCAGACTGCAGGCAAATCAGATTTGGTTCACAAATCTGATCTTTAGGACTGACTGTCCTCACTGTTATTTTAAATTTAGTGAATTGATCGGATCGGGGCGGAACAGTGGTGTAGTGGTCAGCACTGTCGCCTTGCACTTCCAGGGTCCGGGTTCGATTCCTGGCCAACCTCGATTTCCATCTCTGTGTGCATGGAGTTTGCATGTTCTCCCCGTGCTTGGTGGGTTTCCTCCCAAAGACAAGTAGGTTAGGTTATTTGGTGTTCTCAAATTTCCCTAAGTGTGTGTGCCCTGCAATGGATTGGCGCCCTGTCCAGGGTGCACCTGCCTCATGCCCTAAGTCTGCAGCTCGATATTTCTTTCGTCCACGCAAAGTGCTATCAGACATTTTACTTCCTCCTCTGTTCAGGGACTTGTTCTCCATTTCCATCCTGAAAACAAGGTTATAATGTAGCAGCATGTAAAATTCAAGGACATGGCTTTTACACGCTTAGCGGTAATAGCGCAGAAAGCGGAAAAACCTCCTAAAGCATAGTAACCCGCTTCTCCCTCCTAATTGGTGAATTTATGTCCCATACGGTGTAAACATGCGGACTTGATCTTCCGTGCCAGATTTGGTGTCAGTGGTTAAGGTGTTGGACTACTGATCGTAAGGTCCCTGGTTTAATACCTGCCCCACCATTGTTGGGCCCCTGAGCAAGGCCCTTAACCCTCAATTAAGCAAGGCCCTTAACCCCTCACGCAAGTAGGGTGTAAATTGCTGCCCCCGAGTGGCGCAGTGGTAAAGTGCCAGGGGCCCAACATCACCAACAGGTGATGTTGTAGCCTCTTGCAGCCGAGGGCCTAGAAAGAGCTGATTGACCGAGCTCTTCTAACAGGGTGGGATGGGAGGCACATAGTGCTTTCACATTAACCACAGCTCTACAGCCAATCTTGGGCGTCTGTAAGCTCACGTAAGCAGATGGAGTGGAAATCGCTGTCCTCTGAGTGTATTAGCGAGCAGTTTGAAAGATGCGGTCGGCCGGCGTCACGTGGTTCAGAGGAAACGTGATAGTCTTTGCTCCTCCGTGACTGACTGGTACTGTAGTAGTAGCCATAATGTACGAACACCCGTAGTGATGGGGAGAAACTGGACACGACTAAATTAGGGTAATGTAAATGATCGGTAGAGCAACCAGACCCATCTTTAGGAATCTGATCTGAATCTAATTTAAGCCACCTTTGCATGTGTTTTGGATCGGATTAACAAAAATCTGATTCAATGTGGTTTATTTTTACTGTTCAGACTACATTAAAAAAATCAAGTATGTGAATATATGAATATATGATGTTACGGAAAATCAGTTAACTTCCAACCAATCAGAATGGAGAAATTATGTGGAATAAAGCGTGAAAAACATTTTTTCATTCATCAATTATATATATAAAAAAATAGGTGTAAGAAAAGTGTAATTAGCTGAAATTAGTTGTGTGTCAAGGTGTTAAAATTATACAATTAATATCATATTGTGATATCAGCATTTATTAAAATTAATGGCTTTTGCAGCATCACTTTATGGCAGATTTGTAAGATTTCAGGCTAATTACTGACTAAATGACTGTTATGAGTTTTCCAGCTGAGAACTGTATCAACACACACACACACACACACACACACACACACTACCCGTCATATTGTATGTGGTGTGAATAGAGCAGAGAGAGAAGGGGATCTCATTTTATCTTCCATTCGTTCCTCCTTTTTCATTTTGTGCCTCTTGGACGTTTGAAATATGTTCTCCAGCTGCAGACACACACACACACACACACACACACACAAAAGCATCAGCTATTCAGAGCTGAGGAACTCCAGTGTGAAGCCTGAAAGCTCAGGTTGGAGCCACACGGGGAAAGATCTCCCTCTCTGGGGCAAAAGCACCCGGCATGGGGTGGAAAATTCCCCTCACGGAATAAAACATCCTGCATACAGCGTGAAGAATCCCTCCAGGGGGTAAGAGATCTCCCAACAGGGTAAAGACGATTCCCCCACAGAGGGAAACATGTTTCACAATGTAACAGAAAGCCGTGTGGGGCGAAAATCTCTTAAATGGAACCAAAATCCACATCAAGTAAATAAAAAACAAATGAAGTTTAGGGCTGTTGTTTATACGGAAACTGTGTGTGTGTGTGTGTGTGTGTGTGTGTGTGTGTGT
>JAOTRS010000022.1:2403623-2431361 GCA_028565755.1 Dinotopterus cunningtoni
GGTTTTGATAGATCTGATCCCAATTTCAATAAATAAACACACACACACACACACACACACACACACACACACACACATACACACACACACACACACAGACTCTTTGCATGGTGGTAAAAGGTTTATAGTTTGTTTTGGCTCACGTGTAATTCATGTGGACAGTTGGAGTGTGTGTGCCTCTGCTTGTGTGTGCGTGTGTGTGTGTGTGTGCACATGCTCCAGTGTGTGTAACATGCTTTAGTCATGTTAAACATGTTAAGCAAATGTGAGTGTGCTGTCTCTGTGAAGTTAGCGTAAAGCATCCTGACTGCATAACTCCACTTCTGTGTCTTAAACACACACACACACACACACACACACACACATGTTCTCAACAAACACAGCTTTACCCATAAACCTCAGCCAGCGGGTGCCAACTGTTTTATAATACACTGTATTTCCATCTCTCGCTTGCAGTTGTAAACCGAAATGGCCGAAATGTCTCTATGTAATTATCTACAAGCGGTGTTCAAGTCAAAGCGGGACTTTTGATTGTGCAGGATAACAGAACACGGTACTGAGAGTAAAAACTCCCTTTATTTCTCTTTCTAATCTGCTGCTACACTAATGCACTTATCCCAGTGTTTCAATGGTGCTTGGATACCATCAAGGTAGCTGGAGCCATGATCGGACTGTCTGTCTGATTCACGTCTAAACCTTTAATACTGGATGTGTTTTGTAGTGTTGGGTTGTTCATGAACCATTCAATCTTTTTGAACGAGTCTTCAACGTGACTCAGAAGAACGAGTAGTCTCGGAGAGTGATTCGTTCATTTTCTACTGGGCGCGCATACGCAAAGCATCGCAAAACCTCCGTAGGTTATTTACATGAAAACAGAAATGAGTAGTTACCTTTGAGTCTTTGGTCCGAGTCGTTCGTTCTTTTGTCACGTGACTCCCATAGACGCTATGCAGTGCAGTACACAGGAAACAGAATTCAGCGATCCTTCTCAATGACTCTTCTAGTCCGAGTTGTTCGCAATAGATTCAAAAGAGCTCGGACCAGAAGATATGAGAACTGAGCTGCTCATTCTGTTTATTATAATATGTCCTTAGCTGCACTGCAATATTTTCATTACTGGAACATTTTATTTTATTTCTGATCAAAAGAACGAAATAAACTAAATGACTCAAAAAACGATTTGTTCATTTTGATGAACAAGATTCAAAGAACCGAGTCACCAAAATGATTCAAACTTCCCATCACTATTGTTTTGGATGAAATAGAAATAAGAACAAATCCTTCCAGATCTTGTTAAGAATCACTGCAGAAATTTACACTTTCTTAACCGTGTTGTGGTATTCGTACATCATCAGAACTACAAGACAATAAAAAATAACTCCTACAATGATTTTGGATGCTTATTTATAAAAATATTAGATTGCACAGTGGAGTAGCGGTTAGCACTGTGGCCTCGCTCCTCCAGGGTCAAGGGTTCAATTCCTGGCTCTTGTCTGTGTGTGTGGAGTTTGCATGTTCTCCCCGTGCTTGGTGGATTTCCTCCGGGTATTCCGGTTTCCTCCCACAGTCCAAAGACATGCAGAATAGATGAATTGGCTTTCCAAATTGCCCAAAGTTTGTGTGTGTGTCTGTGTGTGTGTGTATGTCCAGGATGTACCCTGCCTTGTCCCCAAAGTCTTCACGGCACCAAAGTCTGGGATAAGCTCCAGACGCCCCGCGACCCTGTATACGGGATGATGATAGATGATGAATGAATAAATTTATAAAATGATATAATTACAATAGACATTTCATGTTACTGACATATTTCCTTCCGACAGCTGCCGTAAGATTGTTTAAAAACTACATCAACTGTTTCTTTTATTCAGGGAAATGAAAATCTGTGAAAACCTCATATACATGACATTCTTTGTAAATAGAGATAATGAGGGCAAATCCATAGGTATTTCTTTAATGACTTTTGGAGAAGTATTCCTTTTGAAAAAGATATCCTGGACCACAAGTGAGTCTCAACACGAAATGTGTTCAAGTCAAAGTGGGACTTTTGATTGTGCAGAACAACAGAATACGTTTATGAGAGTTAAATCTCTCATCATTTCTCTATATAATCCCCTGCTACACTGCACTTATCCTCACTACCGTGGTGCTTGGACACCATCAAGGTAAAAAGTTTTCTCAGTACATCAGAGCCATGATGGGCCAATTCAACATGTTTGGGATATGAAAGTGCTTTAGTGTTACAGGGGATTATATAGAGAAATAAAGGGAGTTTTGTCTCATATAACTGTGTTCTGTTTCTCTTCGATTTGAACGCCCCTTGTATATTTTATGTTTTACGTTTTTTAATGTTCGTCATTATGGAAATTAGTTCCTGATGGTCAGCCTTGTCTTTGATACATATTCTGTCTATTTTTCACCAATACCCAATACCTTTTTTTTATATGAAAGTGTATTAAAAGATAAGTCAAGGTTAGCATCTTTTCATGTAAATCCATTCCCAAATATAAGATTAAATGAAATTGATCTATTAAGCAATTTGCCCAAGTCATTAGATCCTGTCGATCTGCATGTAAAGTCTTTGACCCTTGACATCTGGCAATCCTAAGATTTGACCTCACAACCCTACATTTCATATTTTGAAATGTATCAAAATCGAATTTGAGGTTAGGTTAGACAGCCTATCTATTCACCATAAAGCCGCCTTCTGCGTTCTAAATGGTTGCAAGACTTCAGTCTCATCTAAGATTTGTTTACTTTTTATTGTTTTTTTTTTATGTAAACTACAAAGTAGTTCAAAAGTAATTTAAACTTTTTGAGTTTGCTCTGCAAAAGAAGAATACGTGCATGTGAGCTATGCCTCGCCAAAAAGAGCTTTCAGGGGATCTATGATTAGGAATTGTTGATTTACACAAAGCTGGAAATGGTTACAAAGTGATTTCAAAGTCTTTAGAAATTCACCAGTCTGCAGTTAGTCAAATGAAGACACTTTGGGACTGTGGCTACTCTATCAAAAAGTGGGCGCCCAGTCAACGTGACCCGAAGAGCACAATGAAGACTCATCAACGAGGTAAAGAAACAACTGTGAGTGACAGCCAAAGATTTGAAAGCATCATTGGAGCTGGTTAACATCTGAGTTCATGAGTCTACATTACGTAAAACATTGAACAAGTAGGGCGTCCATGGCAGGACACCACAAAGAAAGCTGCTGCTCACTAAAAGGAACATTTAACATTTAAAACTGAAGTTTGCGAAAGAGCACATTGACACTCCACAGCGGTATTGGCAAAATGTTTAGCACTAAAAAGGGCACTGCATATCATTATGAAAAGACATCATCCCAACCGTAAAGTATGGTGGAGGAAACATCACGATTTGGGCCTGCTCTGCTGCATCAGAGCCTGTCCAGCTCACAGTCATAGAGGGGAAGATGAATGCCCAAGCTTATCAAAAAATTCTTCAGGATGATTTGAGAATGTTTCTATGTCAGCTGACAATCTGTAGAAGTTCACCAGATTACCAAAACACCAAAGCAAATCCATAACAAAATGACTTAAGCAGAAGTGGTTTGGAGTGGCCAAGTCAGAGCCCAGACCTCAACCCCTCAGGGATGCTATGGAATGACTTGAAGAGAGCCAAACACATGAGATGTCCAAAGAATATGACAGAAGAGAAGAATAGGCTAAAAGTCCTCCTGGCCAGATCCACAACTACAGGAAGCTCCACTGCCAAGGGGGCGGGGTCAACAGGTGATTAATTCCAAGGGTTCACTTTTTTTTCACTAACATTTTAAATGTCAAATGCATTTGTCAAATAAAGACATGAAAGATTAAAAAAAAATGTGTTAATATTTTATGTTAATAACCCTGACTTCGGCGGCACGGTGGTGTAGTGGTTAGCGCTGTCGCCTTGCACCTCCAGGGTCCAGGTTCGATTCCTGGCCAGGCTCGATTCCCGTCTCTGTGTGCATGGGGTTTGCATGTTCTCCCCGTGCTTGGTGGGTTTCCTCCGGGTACTCCAGTTTCCTCCCACAGTCCAAAGATATCCAGGTTAGGCTAATTGGTGTTCCCAAATTGCCCGTAGTGTGTGTGCCCTGCGATGGATTGGCACTGTGTCCAGGGTGTACCCTGCCTCATGCCCTAAGCCTCCTGGGATAGGCTCCAGGTCCCTGCGACCCTGAATACAGGATAAAGCGGTATAGAAGATAAGTGAGAGAGATGAACCCTGACTTTGATAAAGATCAGATCACATTTAATGAGAAATTTATGCAGAAAACCAGGAAATTCCAAAAGGTTCACATACTTTTTCTTGCTACTGTATTTAACTGTTAAACGGATTATTTAAGGTTTACACTCAACCTCTCATTCCCACTCATAATTCATTCTGATTGGTCCGGATCGGGTGAGACTGTTCTGACTGAGGTGTTTACATAACGCAGTTTTATTCCGATTAGGCTGTTATTTTGATTATTAGTGGAATATTCGTGTCCATATAAACGCCCCTACTGAATACATCACACTTTTTTTTTTTATTAAAAATTTATTTTTTATTAGAAATATCCATGTACTTGTGGACAAAGCTTCAGTAAGACACTAACAACAGCCCTAGTCCTGGTCCTACAGCAGATCTGCATTACCTAACACAAACCTATTAATTTTGTTCCTTTTTCCCATCAATCAAAAACCCTTGTGCAATATTCTGACCGTAGCTCTCTGCTTCAAACGTTTAAGCTTCTCCTGGAATTCACATCACACACACTTTATCCTTTTTAGGGTTGCGAGTCGTGACGTTCACGACCAGAAACTGACAGGAAATATCCACTTGCCCGAATTTCACTTGAACGCAGATGGAAATGTCTAAAGCATGCATCCACGAGCGAGCGGTGTCATGTTGTATTGAGCGGATGGACTATTTTAAGAGCGCTCTGTGGTTTTTGTGCCTTGTTCATCGGACGAGGAGCGAGTCGTCATGGTGCAGTCGCTGGTAAAGCAGGCGAAAGAAGACCGTACCAGACCGAAGCGGAGTCTGTGTTTCTGCGTTTCTGCAATTAATCATATCCATAATCAAAAGAATGTCCAGAAGTATAATCGTGAGCAGGAATTGATATCATGAATGGAGTTGGAATGAAGAAGTCTACAGAGTACTGTGTGCATCCAGTAATGTTTAATAAGCCCCTGAAATTCCTTCCTCCCAGGGTTCCCATGGTAAAAGTGCGAGTCGGAGCCAAAAGAAGTGCAATTTAAAACAATTACACAACAGTAAACAATCGCAAGTTGTCGTTTGTCGACTTTTCCTCCAGCAGGAATATGACGGAAAAATTGCATCCACCCTCAGAATGATTCATGCGCCGTGAAATGTCGTTTGTCTGCATGGCTGAACGTAAAACAGTTCACTTTATCTCAAAACCATGGATAATCCGCCGATTTCAGTGCCAAGGCTTGTTTTCTGTGCTTAACTGACAAACCTTGTGTTCCTATGCTTTATCATTCTCGTGAGTCTTGTACTTGGAAGTTTTGGCACCCTCCCTCCTTCCAAAGATACCCCAGGACAGGTGGCTCCAATTTAAAGTGCAACATTGCACAAGATTAGACCTAGCATTTAGACCAAAATGTCTGGAAGCGTGATCTCCTGAAAATGCGCTACGACCTACTTCAAACGTCCGCACCACGCGGTACGGTGGAAGCCTTAGCGTTATTATCTCAAATGTGAAACCAGAACATGAGATGAGAGGAGTAAGATATGGCAGCTAGATGACGGTTTGGGCCGTTTCCCAGTTTCCGCTTGCTGCTTACACGCGCGCCTAGATCAGACTGAGCGTTTTACCACTCTCACGTGCCACATTTACGTGCAAACTGACGAACGGGGCCGACTGACCACAGGCAGAACTGGCTGCAGTCAATCTGGTTCCAGTTTCCACACTCTAACGGAGATCCGTCAGTCAAAGGTGATGATGGATCCGGGCCGAGCTCGGGATTACGTTTAGACTTCCTAAAGCTCTGGATTTTCTTGTGTCAACATGGTGTCAGGGGTAAAACTCTGTACAACTCATGCGTGTTAGTGAGGTTAAAGGTATAAGCCTTGATTATGGACAAAGGAACGTGAGGTGCAAAGCACAAACCAGTCGGGACTTACAAGCAGTGTTCGAGTCAAGCCTGGAGTTATAAGAAACTCCTTTTATTTCTCTATATAATCCCCTGCTACACCAATGCACTCATCCCAGTGTTTCACTAGTGCTTGGATACCATCAAGGTAGAATTTGTTTGCAAACTGTCTGCTTCATGCCTGAAACACCGGCCTCCCTTGAACTCCTTTCACACCCCAAACATGTGGAAATTGCCTGGAGCGAGGTGAGGACTGTAACTCCCAGCCAAGTTCCTGTAATGTGCAAGTGTTGTTGGTGAATGATTTTTTTGTACAGTTCCCACAAACAGATGCGTCTCTTCCACAAGTTGGCCACAAGTTATCCATCGATTTTCAAAGATCAGGCATTTTATTTTCATGGAATTTTTAAAGAATTTAGTGCAGTAAGCTCCGAGCCACCTTGGCCTCCATTCACAAGAAATTTCGATTTGACTCGAACACCCCTTGGAGATAGAAAATGTAAAACATTTGATACATGATTGACCAGCAATTGGACACACCTCTTAAAATTAATTCTCAATTCTGATTTCTAATGACCAGAGCTACTCTAAGTCCCATAACTCATTTATCAGTTTGCAAGATATCCAGTCTAGGAAATGGTAGCACAGCGAGATTACCAGTTCAAACCCCATGGCCGCCAGACCAACAGGTCGATGTGTATTCTGATGTATAAACCCTGCTCTGCGCTGACAGGAGGACATGGTGGGAACTACTACGGCACCAGCTTGGATTCGGTCCGCAAGGTTCTAGCGGAGAGAAAGGTGTGCTTGCTGGATATGGAGCCCCAAGTGAGTGTCAGAACCTTGGTGTGTGTGTGTGTGTGTGTGTGTGTGTGTGTGTGTGTGTGTGTGTGTGCGTGCCTTAACTGGTTCATGTGGGAAGAGAAGCCTTGTATTATATAAACATAACTGCTTATTAAAGAGTCGGTACAAGCATACTGATCATGACATGTCCTTCAGATCTCCTACACACATACAGAGAGAGAGAGCAAGAGAGAGAGAGAGGTCCATATTACATGTCATGTTTGTTGACTTTGGAGCTGAGGGCAAGGGCAGGAATTATGTCATTCTGGTCAGAGAGCTTCTGTCAGCCTCCTCCTCCTCTGCTGTGATTTATTTTTCACCAGCTTGTAACATTTATAGCAACATTCTCTCTGTATTAATGAACACACGCCACAGGCATAGTGTATGAAACGATGTTGCGAGCCTCACGCAGCATCGTCCTGCACTCAAATGTTCCATGAGGTTTTTCTCTACTTTTTTACTCCATCGGTATTTTCTATCTGGTGCAATAAGGAGAAATGAACTCGTGGTATTAGGAAATGAAAACGACATCACGCCTGATGAGGGAAGCAGGCACCGAAGACGGCCCGGGCGCGGGTCGAATGGAAACAAAAGTACAGCTCTCGTCAGCACGGCGGATGCCAGTTTAATGATTTAATGACTAATGTAGCGAACGGCTCCTAATACGCTAACCTAACTGTTTTCTCGTCCTGTCTGAAGGCTGTAAAGTTGCTGTACACAACAGAATTCAAACCGTATGTCACGTTCGTCAAGTTTCCAGCCGTCGAACAGCTGAGGCTCAGCCGGAGGAAAGCGAAAATCCTGGCCAGCTGCGATGAACCCATGCCAACCAGGACGTTTATGGTAAGGCCGGGGCGATATGTAACGCTTTAGTCATGACAAGCTATTAAGGAATGTGGATTTCATTTGTGGAATTGCAGCTGAGCTGATTTTTGAACAGAAACACCAGACTCTTTAGCAAACTTTTCACACGTTGGCTCGGGTTCAAACACCCGGGATGGATTATTGGCCGGGTCTTCTTGGGAGAACAGATTTGAAGTAAATTAGTCCAATACACGGTCAAATATAAAACACAAAGAAATTAATGTATATCAGAGAAATACGTTTGTTTAAATGTGTAAGAGAACATTTTACATTGAAAGCATTTGGTCGACACCCATATCTAAAATGTCTTACTGATACTTCTGAGCAGTTGCGGGTTAAGGGCCTTGATCAAGGGCCCAACAGTGGTAGCTTGTTAGTGATGGGGTTTGAATGTGCGACCTTCTGATCAGTAGTCCAACATCTCTATTCCCTGACCAGCCTAGTAAGTCTGGTGTGTTTTTAACTGGTGCTGGATAAGTGGATGAAAGAAACATGGAAAGCTGTAAACCAATAGTAGGTATTTTGATGGAAAAGAAGAAGGAAAAACAAGTCAGAGATGGTTGATTTAACCAAATTATCTGCACATGCATTGCAAAATTCCCCATGGACTTTGTTGTTATTATATTGTATGTACAACCAATAACTTATCAAAATGAGCACTTATGATTTGTCTTGCAGCTGGATCTAATCCGCCATTAAATATAAATGAAAGCCGTTTGCTCAATCAGGACAGAGAATTATGTAATAGGCTCAGGCTTAGATGGCTGAGACTGTTGAGGTTCTGGGTTGCTGATCAGAGGTCAGGGGTTCAAGTCTCGCCACAGTCGGGTATTAAAACTATGCCCTGATATAATACACAGTCACTGAGAACCAGCATTCCCCAAGGCTGTGCAAGTGCCAGTGCCAGTTCCAAGCCTGAAGAAATGAGTGAGCTACAGCAGCAAGGGTATTCAGTGTAAAACCTGTGCCGGTCCAATGATCCCATGTGGAAACCCTGAGAAATGGAAAAAGTCTAAAGAAAACAAATTGTAACATTAGATATGGATGTCCATCAATAAATAGATGAGTTTAGTAGCTCATCATCTATACCACTTCATCCTGTATACGGGGTCACGGGGAGGCCTGGAGCCTATCCCTGGAGACTTAGGGCAGGCACCCTGGATGGGGTGCCAATCCATCGCAGGACAAACACATACTCACACACTCATTCAATTTGGGAAGGCCAATTAGCTTAATCTGCATGTCTTTGGACTGTGGAAGGAAACCGAAGTACCAGGGGAAACCCACCAAGCACAGGGAGAACTTGCAACCTTCATGCACATAGACCCGAGGTGGGCATTAAACCTGGAACCTGGAGGTACAAGGTGACAGTGCTAACCACTAAGCCATGGTGCCACCTACTGTAATGATTCATTTATTTTAAAAAAAAACAGTTCCAGTAGTTACACAATAGATTGTTTGTACAAGCTCACCTTTTTCTCCATTATATGTATACCTAATGTGCAAGTTCCACATTTCCATCACATGTTAACATGCTGCTACGTTTAAACAATCATGTACACACCAGACCGGGATCTTGTTGCTTCATGCCAAAGGTCTCCTTTAAAACTACTCCAGGGTGGCCTGCAGGTGTTCTCCAAGAACGGCGAAACAAGTTCTCCTGCCCTTTGAGCTGCCTGTGAGCTGGGAGCTCTGGGTGGAAACGAACCCCAATGAGAGCCATACGGATCACTCACGCCGGAGCACCTAAAGCTGCTCGGGGTCTTATAAAAACCCTTGCAGATCATCTCACACACCTGGATGTTGGTTTTCATAGAGCTTGGTCGCTGAGCTGCTCTATACAGTGTAAAAGTGTTAAAGATAAAGTGTAAGACTTGGACACTGGATGTTGGTTGTGATTTAATTCTGCAGTCCCGCTACTTATGACTGATCCACTTCATTTACAAAATGAAATAGCTTTATGAGAAAGATCTGGATAAGTTTACAACCAAGATGGGTCTCGACAGTGCGCTTTCCATATATCAACGTTTTTTTGTTTTAAATATGGCAGACACTGTTGTAGTCTGTCTAACCTGTTCCGTATTAGCCGCACTAACTGTTTTTTTTGCCATTAATTCCTAAGGTAATTCTGTCCAGCTGGGAAACTCATCTCTCCCACACGTTTTACAGGAGGCGGATTTCAAGGACATGATTAACACTGCTCAGGAAATGGGGGACAAATATGGCTACTTATTCGAGAAGATCATCATCAACGACGATCTGGCCATGCCGTTTACTGACTTACGAGCTGAACTGAAGAAGCTTGAAGAGGAAAGCAACTGGATCGCCAGAACATGGGCTGTGAAGCATCATGAATAAACTGTTTTGTACGTTTTTTTTCTTCTTTTTTTCAATACTAACCAGATGTAGAAAAAAACAACAACATAGTATTGTTGCTAATTAGATACAAGTATAAGGAGATATTTATGAGTGATGATCAAGCCAAGGTATTTAATGAATTTACAGAGGCTCCTAAGTCCTTGGTGGTCTAGTGGCTAAGGGTTTAATTCAAGGACAGGGAACTAAGTTTAAACAATTTCCCTCTGGGATTAATAGAGTTCTTTGTATCTTAAATCTGGACCATGAGATGGCTTAAATTGTGTATTTAGAGGAAAATAATCAACAATATGATGATATCATATTCAGATTGAAGTCTCACTCACTCACTCACTCACTCATCGTCTCTACCACTTTCTCCTGTATTCAGGATCACGGAGGGCCTGGAGCCTATCCCAGGAGGCTTAAGGCACGAGGTGGTTACAGCCTGGATGGGGTGGCAATACACACATACTCTCATTTACACATACTACAGGTAATTTGTGAATGCCAGTTAGCTTAATCTGCATGACTTTGGACTGTGAGAGGAAACCAGAGTACCTGGAGGAAACCCACCAAGCGTGAGAACCGAAGTATGGCTTCAGGGGTTCTCAGTGGTTAAGGCATTGGATTATGGTTTGGGAGGTCCCAGGTTCAAATCCTATGACTACCAAGGTATCCCTGTTGGGCCCTCAACCCTAAAACTGCTCAGATGTGTAATGAGATAAAATTATAAGTCACTCTGGATAAGGGTGTTTGCCAAATGCCATAATATAAATGTATATATACGTTTTCTATCAATAATTACTTTTTTCATTAGTTTATGTTGGGCTGTTCACCGTACAAGTCCCTATGAATCAGTAGTTTCCATAGAAACAATAACATGTTCAAATGAGTGGGTTAATACCCATCCAAAAAAAAAAAAAGTCTCCGCTTTAGAAGGGTCAAATTATTGGCCTGCACCAAGTACGGAAAACAATTAATGAGATCTGAAATTACTGGAACTGGGTTAAGAACTGTCCAACACATTATTAGAACCTGTACGGACTGCCCTGAACTGTCAGCTCTGTGGAAGAAATGTGGTCAGAAAAAAAAACATCATGACTGGAGATTACTTAAACGCTTATTAAAGATGCATGGTAAAAAAAAAAAAAAAAAAACAGTAGAAATCACAGCTGTGTTCAATAGTGAAAGTAAGACCATTTACACACACACACACACACACACACACACACACACACACACACACACACACAATGTGATGAGAACTCACAGGATTGAGACTAAACAGCTGTGTGTTCATAAGAAAACCACTTGTTAGTGAGACTCAGAAAAAGAAAAACATTAAAATTTGTTAGGAAGTATAAAGATTAGACTTTGGCGCAATGGAAAACGCTCATGTGGTCTGATGAGTCTAGATTGAGAATATTCCAGATCGATGGGTGCGTCAGAGTAAGAAGGGAAGCGCATGAAGCGATGCATTCATACATAGTGCATAGTCTCCATTGTACAAGCCTCTGGAGGCAGGGTTACGATCTGGTGTTGCTTCAGTCTCAGGTCTAGACTCGGCAACGTTATGTGGCAATAAAATAAAGTCAGCTGATGACCTGAATGTACTGAAACACCAGGTTATCACATCTATGGAGTTTTTCTCTTCCCTGATAGCTCGGAGCTATATTCCAGGATTCTGGAAGCTAAAGGCGGTGTAAAATCTTGGACGGGAGCGTACAGTATAAACCTGTGCATTGCAGCTGCACGAATTTCAAAGCTGCTGTTATGGAAAATGAGTCGCTTTCCAAACGGAATCAAAAATCCGACAGTGCAGCGGTGTAAGTTGTTCCTTACAGTCTTAACAGAGTTCATCTCGCTCTATTAAAGATGACAAGGTTATAGAGGAAAAATATGGCTGCTAATTCTAATATAATCATCAGTAACGATCTGGCCTTTGAGATGAACTGGCGGAGCTCGCAAAAGGAAATCAAGCGAATTCCAAAAAACATGAGCTTGATTTGAAAAAATGTGGAATTCATGTCATATGAAGTGATGGACTAAACCGTGTAATAACCTGTTTTTGTCGTATTTTGACAGATCGAGAAACAGAAACCGAGCGCTGTAATTGAAAGCTTATAAACTTTCCAGTCGAGTGCCTTTGTTTGTTATGATCCTTACATTGTCGAGAAAGCGCTCCGCGTTGCCGTCGCGCTGGAAAACAAACACATGTAATGATTTCATGTCTCAATAAGGGCTCTGAATGTAAATGCAATACTCCTTCACTCCTGCTGCCTTTTTCTTTTGTGTGTGTGTGTGTGTGTGTGTGTGTGTGTGTGTGTACTGCCATAGCTCATGTTTGGACATTAATTGCAAACAGACCTGGACTCTTCATAACAAGATGTGTTCCCAATTTGGATTAAGTGGGGTAGAGCAAGGCCACGATCATCGCTCTTAAACTCGTGACTACAGGATTGAACTCTGGATGAAGCTCTCTGAAACACGTCCAGGTAGCTTCAGCGTACGTGCACCAGACGATTCCTCTGAAACACGTTCCCGGGTCGCTCCTGATGCTGACCGTGGCCGGAGGCTTACTATGATTTACAGTACATGCGTCTCGGTCTTTTGCGTAACGTTTGGAGTTGGAGTAATCGATGGAGAAACCGATCCTCTGAGAAACGACGCACCTCATGTTATATCGCTGTTCGTTTCGTGGGTTTGTATGGAAAGACAAAAGGGTCAGTAGTTCCTGAGGGCTTTATTGTTGTTGAGTTTGATTCTGTAGGGTCAAGCTTGAATTAGGAGCCAGAGGGACTTCTATAAGTCAGAGGAGGAAGTGGTTAGTATATTAAAGTAGAATTAAAGAGCAACTTGGGAGTTAGTTTGGGTCACTTTGGCTGGATGCCTGGATGGGACAAAGCCCGCTTATACCTGATTTTTTACCTTAGAGCAAGGCCAGAGAGAAACACGAGTCGAAAATATGTAATATGTATTGAATTAGCAGACTTTACTCCTTGTAACTTACTCCTTGCCTTTGATGAAAAAGATGAAAAAGGGATTGGTTTTGTATGTTCATATGTTTATATTTATATTGTATAATTAATTCCAAATCCTACTGTCGATGTGACAGACGTTTCAGTTTTTGAGGAATTTGTTGGTAGAAACCAGGACACACTCGCGCACACTACAATACACAGGACACACTACAATACAATTCTGTTTGTTTGTTTGTTGTTTGTTTTTGAATGGCGGTTTCCATGGGATTTTAACAATGTTAATCATCATATGCTTATTCCTTTAAGTGCAAAGCATTCTAAAGAATCCCATGTAGGACTCTTATAGTCGGTTTATCCGGGTCAAATGAGGAATTACCGTTTTTTATTATTTACTCAATAGCATGGAGGCCTAGTGGTTAAGTCCATACACACTTAACCACTAGGCCTCCATGCCACGGAGTAAATAAAATAAAGTTTGCATGTTCTCTGCAATGTGTTGGCACCCCATCCTTTGTTGACCCTGCCTTGAGTCCTAAGATCCTGTTACGTTCTTGTAATTGACCTTCACAAGTTTTAGTTGAAAGCTCCTGAGCTACAGGAATCACAGTTCCTCCACTTAAATACTAATACAAGGATGAGTCAAAAATTATCTGCACTCCAGTTATATTTCTTTAACTTCTAAACCTGTTGTCTCCTCACTCCCTCTTTTTTGCGATCTGAGGGTGTACCTGGCGCCGAAACAATTTTAAAAAGGCCACAACTCACAAAAGAGCATAAACAAAAGCATTGGAATATCTGCAAATAAAATTTGAACCGATACGCTATTGTTTTTTAAAAATAATCGTTACTGATGTCGAGACATGGATTTAATCAGCCACACCCTTAATTATGCAGAATGTTTTTAGCTTAAAATAAATTTAACTGATGAGTTACATGTAAAACCCCCCCCCCCCCCGTACTGTTGTCAAGAAGGAGAAATCTAACAACAAAGACCAAAAAATGTTACAAATTTCTGTTGTAAAATTTTGACATGGAGGTCAATGGGGATTTAATTGCTTTTTGAGACAGCCCCCAGTGGACAATCAAGGAACTGGAGGTTCCTCCTTGCACCTCCATGGTCCAAGTTCGATTCCCACCTCGGGGTCTGTGTGCATGGAGTTTGCATGTTCTCACCATGCTTGGTGGGTTTCCTCCGGGTACTCCGGTTTCCCCCCACAGTCCAAAGACATGGAGATTAGGTTAATTGGCGTTCCCAAATTGCCTGTAGTGTGTGAATTGAGCGTGTCAGTGTGTGTATGTGTGTGTGTCCTGCGATGGATTGGCATCATGTCCAGGGTGTACCCTACCTTGTGCCCTAAGTCTCCTGGGATAGGCTCCAGGCCCCCCGCGACCCTGAATACAGGATGAAACGGTATAGAAGATGAGTGAGAGCGAGTGAGGTTTATTCTTGCATTTAAACCAAAATAAAGCTATTGCTGGTAAGCATTAGCTAATGTTTTCACACGCTGTTTCATTTCTTGGTGAAAGAGGGGCTTATTTTAAAGAGCCATTTTTTTACTCTTACTCACTAACTAAAGTTAAGAGCTTTTTCTACTTTAGCTCATTTAAGCTGTACTTCAACTTTGTCCAGAGGATTTATTCAGATGAGTAATTACACTCGAGCTAAGAAACATCACCATCAGTCTTACGTAGCGTTTGGATAATGGCTTTACAATCATCCAGAGCAGGAGAACGTGAGGTTGAGTGGAAGATCTGGAGAGAGAGAGAGAGAGAGAGAGAGAGAGATGATTCAGATTCAGAACGCGTCTGGTTTTGTGAGGAGAATCGGCGGAGGGCACCGAGCCCGGGGTTTGTGGCTTTACGAGAGGTCAGGTTCCTTTACAGGCTGATGTCATCCCTATTAAAAGGCTATCTGTCCAGCGAGGAAGGAGTGTGTTAAAGCGTCAGGCGGCGCTGACTGAACTGTGTGTTTTTCGTGTTCCTTCGATAGCTATTACAGTCATCGTACTTAGTGTGTTATTTGTTTTATTATAATCACGACACGGGTTTGTTGTCTTGTCGTTTAACAAATGGCAGCGCCTTCCTAAAGCGTACCTGACCCCGAGCCAATACAAAGAAACAAGCCTTACGTTTTAATGAGAGTGGAACGGGAGCGCTATTAGCAGCCCGCCAGGTGAAAAAGGGAACGATCCCAGCACTCTATTTACACTGCCTAATTACTAATGGATAAGGTCGTTTGATGTGAATTCATGCGACCCGAGCCAAATATAACACTTTTAAGAGGCTGATGCAGTGTGACGAATGGCGCCCGGTTTCTAAAAGCGTTTAGCGCGGTCACAGCTTACGCCCATGTGGCAGAGACGGCGATCGGGTTGAGCTGTTTTCCTCACGTCGTTGATCATGCTACTGAAATCGCGGACGCAAACCATTTTCAGATGTGCATTTTTTTTTTTTTTTGCATAAAAAGAAATAAATCTGGCCAAGAGACAGAGCGGATGAAATCAGCTCCAATGGGCTGCACCTTCTGCTGGACAACATGGCCTGAGTGTGTGTGTGTGTGTGTGGGTGTGTGTGTGTGGAGTGCTGCTGCCGATACCATGCTACGTTCCCGGATAAGGTTGTTCCAGAAAGTTCTGTTAAAAGAAAGGAGGATCAAGCTGCTGAACAAGGATACAATTATTTGTATGAAGTTTTTTTTTTGTGAAAATATTTTTAGTCTATAGATAAAAAAACAAGTTGCTCACTTAAGAATAATCCCACATTAATAACGTAAAAAAAAGGTGGAATTGTTTTCTTTGAAGTTGAGCTTGCAAATAAATTCCTGCACCAGGATAACATAGTGGATGTCGAACCTACAGCAGATAAAAAAGTTTACACGCCCCTGCCTGTTAAAATAGTAACCAATGGAAGCATGTCAAAAAAAATTTTCCTTCACATCATACATTTATGGTATTCGGCAGATTTAATTATTTATTCTGCAATTAATTGAGGGTTAAGGGCTTTTGCTCAAGGGCCTAACAGTGGCAACTTGGTGGTGCCGTGGTTTGAACCTGAGACCTTTCAGGCAGTAGTCCAACACGTTAACCACTGACCTACCCCTGACCCCATAGTGCACCCCATTTCAAAAATCCAATTGAAAAAAACAAAAAATGTTATTAAATGACATAGGTGGTTTAAATCTCAAATTTTCTTTGAAAACCCCATTTGTCACAGGTGATGGTCTCCCAACCCAGTGATTTGTCCTTAGCGTTGGTTTCCTCTTTTTAAACTTCTTCATCCATCTGTGCAAATTGCTCTTGTAAATGATGTAATCTCTGTAAATCTTCTGTATTACAGCAGAAGACCAATCAACTGCGACAGAAGGGATTGTCCAGGAGGATCCGAGAGTTGGGTTTGACCATGGAAACTACGTTGAGTAGAATCCATTGTAAAGAGGAAGAGTTACTCTAACCATCATGTGCAATTTGAATGACCTACAATATATCAGTTAATTAAAAAGTTACGCTCGTTAATTAACACACCATTAACTTGTACTCTCATTAAAAACAAATTGGGGTGGTTGGTGGTTAATTTTTTCCTGATTTTCTCTCTAATTTAATTGTATTCGATTCGATTAAAATTCATGTTTCCTCCAAGCCACGTCAAATGTGGCTTTCCACACCAACTGCATCTTTTCGAACTGCTCGCAGGACCATCCCTCCCCTCTGAGAGAGCTCAGCCTCTAGGCCCCTGGTATTCAGAGGACAGTGCCATTCTAAATGATATAATTATATGTCTTCAGCTTGCATGAGCTAACATCATTGGCTGTAGAGCCATGATTGATGTGAGAGCACTCGAGTTCCTCCCATCCCTCCCCTCTGAGAGGGTTCGGCCAATCAGCTCTCTTTAGGCCCTCGGCTGCAGTTGGCTCTTAGCCAGATCACCTGGGAGTCAAACTTGCCATCTCCAAGCACTTTATGATGATAGTGATAGATGATAGATGATAGTGCCAGTTGGGGGCCAAACACTTTTGGGTAAGAGCCATTTCAAAACATTTACCTTCTTCTTGTTTTTAATGCTTTGGTTCATGATCTTGAAATTATTCTTTCTTTTTTTTTCATCTTCAGCTGAACATCTTCCACTGAGACATTTGACTTGGTCTTGACTCCCAGCTGAAGAGAAGCAGAATGATACTTCCACCACCATGCTTCACCATGGCTATGGTGTTCTCTAGTGTCTTGTTTTTTTGCCCAAAATTAAATGGTCCCATGACACACAACACATTTAACCACATTTGTGTTTCAGGGTGATTTCGGTGCACCTGGACAGCCAGGACATAGCCATGATATGTGAAGACTACAAGAGATCTCTGTGGAAGAGGAAGTGACGAGCCCTTGCCAGATGTTCCTGTAACTCCTTTAACGTTCCTGTAGGTCTGTTGGAAGAACGTCCTGTTCTTGTTAACGTTTCTCCGCTGCTCCATTCTCTCCACTCGTTGATGACGGCCTTCACGGTGTTCCGTGATACATCTAATGTTTTGAAAAATTCTTTTCCACCCCTGTCCCGATTGATAACTTTCAACAGCGAGATCCAGCACATGCATCGCAAGCCCTTTGACGATCATGGCTTCAGCAGTCACAAGAAACCAAGAAGATGTCGAGAAACTCCTCCAAACACAGCTGATCCTTATTTGAAATTAATCAGAATCACTTCATCGATGACAGGTGTTTGAATGTGATCGGTTTGTTCTGAGTACAGCCACATGCCCGCTCAAGCAGGTTATTGTACTTTTGTTCATTCTTCTTTTTTTTCTGATAAAAAAAAAAAAATGAATCACCGTTTGTTCGATGAAAGTTAAATGACCTCAAGTTTACAGAATGTGACCGATTAAACAGTTCCAGTTTTCATCATGTTCTGTAGCAAATGCACGCAATCAGACTGTTTTTATAAAGCCGGTGAATCAACAGTGTAATATTGTAATAGCGAAAAAGGGGGAAATTTTGTTTCGGGAAGCTGACATTTGATTTCAAACATTTCAAGCGGCAGAAACAAGGTTCCTTTTGTATCGACGAAGCGCAGTATTTAGTGTTTTTATAAACTCGTCCCACTTTGTGGTACTGTATTTGCCCCAACGTGTAAACGGCTCTGTAATTAAGCCCTCCTGGGATTGATTATATATGGATCAGAACAAACCCATTGGCTATTCCAATGCGTAGATATATTCTGCACGTGCTCAAGTAATCCATCAGTCCGGCTAGTGAAGGGAAGGCCGAGTCCTTTCTCGCTCGCTTTTTCTGATTGTATTGCCTGCAAGCATACAGGAAATTTTTTTAGATATGAAAAGCAAGACGGCACGCTGACCGAACTATTTATTCTGACAGCTGGACATTTTTTGATTAAACGAGTTTGTGGAAGCTACGAATGAAAACAAGTCGGGCGCTCGCGTGGGCTTTGGAACACGACCGTGGATATTGTAAACACATTCGAATCCAATTAGAAGAGATTCGAAGGGCGGACCCTCGTCACGGGAAACACAAACGAAACCGATTGGCACGGGGTGAAAAACAAACAACTCTGCCATGTGACTGAGAGAGAGAGAGACTGTAATCTTGGTGTCCTTTTAAGTCTCTGGGTCACAATGAGCAACACGTTAGACATCATCTGATCTCTAATAAGTAAGAAATAAAGCATATAAAAACAATTTTCAATAACAGAATGGTGCAGGGAAGCTACTGTTACTACTTCTTACTAAGCCTGCAAGATAATACAAGTGATGCTTCACAAGCACCACTAATAAAAAAAAATCTTCAGTGCTGTTTTTGGACAACAAGAACTTCATCACCTCATAGCCTCATAGCTCATCTTCTCTGTTATGATCTTCCTGTGGTGGAAACCGTCATGTTAGGAAAAAAAGCGTGAAAAAAAGGAAAGAAGAAGAAGCTGAGTTGCTGCAAATATATAAAAGTTAATGTGCGTGTTTAATATGGATCTGTAATTTCCTCCTCACCAATCAGGATGGAGAAAATTGTGAAAAGTGCAATGTGATAAATATTAATTGTTCCTACTTTCCTTTTTCTCTATGATCATGTGACTTTGAATCCATTTTGACCAGCTAACCCTCTGCTCCCATTCATCCTCCTGATCAACAAACCTCATCGTGGGCTTTCCCGAAGTGAAGAAAAAAAAAAAAACAATATATCAACATCTGCCAATATCATCTAACATTTTTTTCCCCAGTAGACTTCTTTCAAAGTGCAGAAATTTATCTTGGACCATATATTGGATGTTTCAATAATCAGCTTTCCAAAACACACAAACGCACCATGTAAGTGTGGACACGGCGTTCTCAGGCCTTAGACTTTCACCTTGCCCACCTTGTGCACCTTGGCGTGAAGGCGAAGGTGTTCTGGAACCCTTTTGTTTTCTTTGGGATGGGATTTTATGGCAACATCCGAGGGTTGGTAGCGGCGCAGGACGTTGGCGTGGCGTGTGAGCGAGGCGCATGCCTGCAACGTTTAATGGACCAGAACCAGAAAGGACATAAAGAGCCACGGAGACCTCCCATTCACCTCCGACCAAATCGCTCAACTGGCCCTTTGGCCCAAATCAGGGATTACAAAAATGTGTTTTTCCGCAGCTCTGGCTCTGGCGATGTGTACAGTATGTATAGATTATATATGGACGCTTTGGAAATGGCTGTGCGAACTGCATAATGGCTGTGCTGGGATTCGGACAGATTGCAGACAGACCAACGTTGTTTTTTACGGCTCTGAATCTGCATGCGGTTAATGCCTGGAGGCGATGCACTTGCAGGGGAATTCTTTCATTATCTTTTTCTTCATTTGAAGGAAAAGATAATATTTGTTCTTTATTGTTCCAAGATTGTTAAAAAAAAAAAAAAAAAAAAAACAAAGCTGATTATTAAAGTGTTTAGATATTCTCATCATGGAAACCTTTTAAACCCTGAAGTGTCCAGACAGACACCAGGAAAGAAAGAGAAGAACTGGATCTGTCCTGTGTTTCCTGTCTGTGGTTAAACTTGTTGTTTTTAAGATTTTGCATCACTTGTGTTGAGAGATTTGGTATTTGTTTGGCAAATTGGTCTTAAATTAAAAAAGAAAAAAAGAAAGCATTCGTCAGACTGTATTGTTGACAAGGTTGGATGTATTATAGACGAAAATGAAACCTATATTAAAAATATATTAAAAACAAATCGAAAACAGATCAGTGAGTCAGATCCCCTGATGCTTCGTTTTATTTTTTTTGTGTGTTTTTTTTTTTTTGTTGCGGAAATAAGCCTGCAATTAATGCTCTTTAAATATAACCCTAATGAGAACTATTTATTGCGGCCACAACCAGCATTTCGTCTTCTATGGATTTAGTGAGTATGTTTTGGCATGGACGGGGTGAAACCTGATTTCCAAGGAAAACACTGTTTTATGTGGCTCTTGTAAGACGGCCATTTTTAAGTGAGACGTGATTCTGAAAACAGGACACTTCCTCTCCCGGGTGTTCTTGGGTCATGTCCTGGCTAGATTTTTACACGTCAAACAGATACAGGAAAGTGAGAATATAATCCACTTTAAACCCTGAAGCAGATACGAGCGCTTTCTGACGCTGAGTGAAGTCCAGGAGCAGGTCAGGTTCCTCTCTGGTGGCTCTCTCGATTTAGCTTGGACGCGCGGATCCTCCACTGTAGCGGTTTTTCGCCGTAGGAATTCTCAGTGTAGTCATTCAGGGCTGTTTATTTTCCTGATTTGTGAGAGAGCCAGAGGCCACCTGGACTCTCATTTTACACTCTTATGGCCCACTTATGGTATGTTTGCAGGGTTTAGTAGTGACTGTTTTACACGTCTGGTACGATTACATTTCTTTATGCTAATCTGATTCTGGTGGTAATCAGGGATACAGTAAACACATGGAACACACTGGAAGTTTTATGAAGTCAGCGCCATTTGTACAAGATAGCAGACTCCCATGTAGCCTTCTTATCCTATATAAGTGTGGACTCGTTATAACACGATCAGGTCTTTTAAATTACTTATATAAATAATCCGAAATGTCTGGTGGTCTGGGAAAAAAATGACAAAATTGGATTTCCTCTGCTTAAAACACTTCACCTTAAAAGTATATAAATTGCATATATACACCCACAAGGGGTGTTCAAGTCAAACCCGGACTTTTGATTGTACAGAATAACAGAACACAGTTAAAGAGTAAAAACTCTTTATTTCTCTATATAATCCCCTGCTACACTAATGCACTTATCCCAGTGTTTCACTAGTGCTTGGATACCACTAAGGTAGAAAGTTTTCTCAGTACGCCTTCTTCACGTCTGAAACCCTGGCCTCCCAGGAACTCCATTAATAACCCAAACATGTGGAAATGGCTTGGAGCGAGGTCAGGGGAGTGTGGCAAAAACTCCCAGCCAAGTTCCTGTAATGTGCAAGTGGTGTTTGTGAATGATTGTGTGTACAGTTCCTACAGACAGATGCATCTCTTGCGCAACTTATTCATCAATAATGCGTTCCACTCATTGAATGTTTACTGGAACAACTGCAGTGGGCTCCGAGCCACCTCGGCCGGGATCGTCATTCATGCACGTACGACCTACTTTAAAATATTTGCACTGTTCAGATGGCTAAGAGTCTCATCACTGTCCTGTGCTTGAAATCTTTTGTAAATGTCAATCACTTTAACATCTTCATTTACCAGAAATTTCATCTTATTTTCACTTCATTATTGTCAATTTTCCTTGTAATTCTTCTTCAATCCACTAAGCCCACATTCTCGTCATGGATATTCATAAAAGACCCTCAGTGCTTATTCATGTTGGTTATCTGATTCAAGTAAGTAAAAAAATATGGCTCGCAAAATGAAATAGTAGCCTCTCTCTCTCTCTCTCTCTCTCTCTCTCTCTGTTTCCTCCTTACTCAATTCTGTATATATATATATAAAAATTTTTTCCTTCGATATGTACCTGTCTTTACGGAACGTCTTATCAAAACACGTCCACGCTACAGTATGGTCTCGAGCACGATCCAGAGATACAGCTTTCAGGACTTCGCCTTTCACAGCGGCCAGAATCCATCTCATACTGGAAAGTTCTCAACCCTCTTTAACAAATTGTTGTACGTGTCTGAGAGACAAATTGCCTCGCTAGCTGCAAAACTAAAAAATAACTTACAAAATTCCTACGCCTCACAGCCAAATGTTGTGTTATTCCACGGTGACGGGGGAGATTCATTTTCTGTAGAGAAATATCCTAATTCGTATATATGTCTGGTCTTTCATTTTGGATGGCCTCTTTTGGAGGACAATTATCCTCTCGCTTGTTTAGCTTGGTACGCGTCAGGAGATCGGGAGAGCGCCGAAGCCTTTCTGGACCTGATAAATAGAGATGACAGTAAAAGGTGGATGATGAACTCGGCGCCTATTAATCCAAACGAAACACTGTACTCCAGGCCAACGTAAAGTCAGGTAGCGTTGCCCAGATCCCTTCCAAGATATTAATGACCTAATATACTAAAAGTAAATGAATTATCCATACATTTCCAAACGTATCGCGTTGTCACTCTGTTACGTCGATGCCAGGCAGCTGCGTTACGCTTGGACCAACTGGAGCTTGGCAGAGCTACTCACACTTCAGGACTGGAGAATTACCCAGCGGCATCGTTCTCACCACCTTCCGGACGGGACGCTCATTACCGGCTCCATGCCTCATTATGTTCCGTTTGGGCTCGTGACCGAGCAGCTAGAGCATCGCGAATGACAATAATGAGAGCTAATCGCAGGTGTGTTCGTCTTGTTTATAGCATTAGTATAAAAAGATGGAGTCTAAGTAGGAAGGAATAATACACTTGAGGTTTTCTGTTGTAGGGGGAAAAGAAAACAGAGCGGAGTTGGTGGAAGCGCTGTGAAAAGTGGATTTTTTTTCCATACAAGTTTTTATTCCTAAAAAAAACTATACCACTACCTCTGTAGTCCAACTAGGGGCCATGGAGGCCAATGGTGACCATTGTATTTATTCCTATTGTTACAGCGATGGTAGGACCTCCGTTCAACATTCACACACTACGGGCAATTTGTGAATGCCAATTAGCCTAATCTTCATGTCTTTGGACTGTGGGAGGAAACCGGAATACCCAGAGGAAACCCACCAAGCACAGGGAAAACATGCAAATTCCACACACACAGATCCTGAGGCGGGAATCGAACCCGGACCCTGGAGATGTGAAGCGACAATATTAATCGTGCCGCCAAGGATGAGCTCCTGCGCTCGTACAGATGTTGAATTTCAAATCAGAGACATTTCATTCATCATTCATTCATTCATCTCATTATTATCTAGACACATTTTTCTCATACATACACACTTCCATAAATTTTCTTGTTTACATTTTTTTTTATTTTTGTGAAGCTGCTTTGAAACAATGACCATTGTTAAAAGCGCTATATAAATAAAATTGAATTGAATTGAATTGAACTATAGAGACCGAGCATTGGAGACGATTACCCACAATCCTGCAGAGAGAGAGAACAAAAAAGTGTGTGTATATATATAATTAATTTTTAAAAATTAGCTTGTCTTGCAAAACACTCGTAGACCAAATTTTATATATATTTACTTCACATTTACTTCAGGAAAAGAAAAATGGAGTGATATATTATAATACTACTATAATATTATCATATCATATCATATATACAGTTTCCTCTGGGTTGTCCAGTTTCCTCCCACAGTCCAAAGACATGCATATTAGTGTGAATGATGACCAGAGGTCCTACTATGGTTGTAAAAAATGGGAATAAATACAATAATCATCTTTAGCCTCCACAGTCTCTAGTTGGACTCCAGAGGTTCCCTGTAGATGGATGGATGGACTGATATATATATTGCAACCAATATGAAGTTGCAATATGAAATCCTTAAATGTACAGTACAATGGCTGGCCAAAAAAAAGTCACTATTTCGGAAGGGTCAAATTATTAAGTAATTATAAACTAAAGAGATTAGAAATTACTGGAACTGGGTTAAGAACCCTTCAACACATTATCAAAATCTGGAATGTTTTAATAATGTTTAATGATTATAATCTCTGTTATAAAAATTAATCAGCAACTCAAGAATTCAACAGCGCAATAGTATAAGGCGCACAAGGCAAGACAGGGCAAGACGGGACGGGACGGGATGGGATAAGTGAGTCGACGGCTGTCAGGTTCGATTATTTCCCGTGGTAACTCAACCAGCCTGAAGTGGTGTTTACAGCTCGGCTCAGGAACCGCTCAGGAACCGGTCAATGGAGAAAAGCCTGCAGAGTCTCCAATATTGAATTATGGATGGGGTTCTTGACTAACAAACATGACCTGATCCATAAAACACGGAGAAGCCTGTGAGGCGAAGGGACGCATGTGGAGAGCGCGAGTCCGCGGGAAAGCACTCGGGCTTGAAGGAACATATGGGAACTATTTGTTGGGTTAATGATGCATTAGTATGAAAAGAATGATTGATGGCTAAGTCATAATTATATGATATGGTTACTCCAGTTTTTTAACACCCAGGGAGCAAATGTGGCACAACCCTGCATGTTCATACAGCAATTCATCAAAGCAAAGTCACACTGGGCATTGGCTCTTAGAACCATTGTTTTTTTTAACTCCACATTGCCTCAAATTAACGTTATTAACGGTACGACGCATGAAACGCCGCGATGCCCTGAAAAAGATGGATAAGCGGATGCTTCTGAGTGAATATCACATTAATCCAGGTCTTATTTCTCCAATAATACCATCGTCAGACCTGAGACTGGCAACAAGACATCCATTTATAGTCGTATTACACCATTAATATTCCATTTTCCCTCATGTACAATGTCTCATGTAGTTATTACGCCGCTCAGAAAATCCCGAGCGAAAAGTTAAATGACATTCGGAGGCCCGGGCAGCAGAGTCGAGCTGCCAGAGATTGTAACAGCGAATCGGAACGGTTGTTTAAATTAGGTTTTGAACGCACCCCTTGAAATAACACGACTTAAAATAAAAGCTGCAGCGATTATGAATGAAAACCTCGCTGTGTTTTTTCGTGCAAGCATATTATTTAATTAAAAGGAGACACTCTAGGACATGAATGTTTGAAAAACGATACAGTTGGTCTAATACAGTCAACACTGTATAGCGGAATAAACAAAAACAAATCCTGAACAACAAATGCCGAACAAATTTCCATCACAAGCCAAATATCAGCTGTAATTGATTAGTATAATGCACTAACTCTAACTCTGAGCCTAAGTGCATTATATTAATCAATTATTATAGTGTGTGTTTGAATTATTTCCTGTTTGTATGTAAATCACAATACAAAAGATATTTTTATTAAGAAAATAAAAGACCCAGAATCTGTCAGTTATCTTCAATAACCAGTTTACCCCGGTCAGTGTGGGAAAACTGCCCAAAAGTCAGGAATATACACTGTTTAACACCTAGGGGCAAATTAGTGTAGCCGGTGCACCTTCTGGCATGTGTTACGAAAGTGTGAGATAACCAGAGAGCTCGGAGAAAACACACAGCCTCGAGGAAAACACACTTGAGATCAGGATTGAACTGATTGATCTGAGGGTGAGGTGACACTGCTACCTGCTACATTACTCCGGTCAAGGGTTCGATTCCTGCCTCGAGTCTGTGTGCATGGAGTTTGCCTGTTCTCCCTGTACTTGGTGGGTTTCCTCCAGGTACTCCGGTTTCCTCTCACAGTCCAAAGACATGCAGTTTAGGCTAATTGCCGTTCCCAAATTGCCCATAGTGTGTTTGTGCCCTGCGATAGATTGGCACCATGTCCAGGGTGTACCCTACATCATGCCTTATGGCGCCTTATTTACTGCATTCAGCAAACACCCTTGTCCAGAGTGACGAAGAGAAGGGCTTTTAAGTTTTCTGCCAAAAGCATCCTCCATACCAATATTAATAACCCATATGCTGAGAATACTGTCAAGGTAAACCCCTTTTATGGCTACATGGAGGCGTAGCGGTTAGCGCTGTCAACTTGCACCCCCAGGGTCCGGATTCAATTCCCGCCTCATTGTCTGTGTGCATGGAGCTTGCATGTTCTGTACTTGGTGGGTTTCCTCCAGGTACTCCGGTTTCCTCTCACAGTACAAAGACATGTAGATTAGGCTAACTGGCGTTCCCAAATTGCCCGTGTGAATGTTGTCCTAAAATGAGAATAAATACAATGGTCACCATTGACCTCCACGGCCCCTAGTAGGACTACAGAGGTTCCTAGATGGAAAAAGGATCCTCTTTAAGAAATTAGTTACTATGATATGTAAATAAACTTTGTAAACAGTACGAGCACTAACAATGCAGTATTTGATTTCCAAATGAGACTTTTTCACATTGAATCATTTAGAAGGTTGTTTGATATTGCGCAGAGAGAAAAAAAGGTTTCTAATGTTGCTACACACCGGATTAAGTGTACTTCGTGATCCTCTTCCCATACTGTAGCGGTTTGCAGAAAAATTCTGGGGAACAAACCAATTAGACCCGAGTCAATCAAGTGTGAAATCTCAACTTAGACGAGAAAAGATCAAAATCAAATTCGACCATGTTGCTTTTGTTGTTATTGTTGTTGTTTTTTTTCTCTAGAAGCATAAACCCTCAGGACCAAGCTGCTCCCCGCGTAATGGGCAAAAATCAGCTTAGACATGAAGGTGGCGCATCGGGATCCGTTTACTGCACCCTGTGGAGGATATTCGGCCCCCGATGATTTATTAGCGATGAGAAAACATGACGCAAAAGGGATTTTATGGGATTTAACTTTGGAGATAGTTGATTAGTGAAGTGACATTATGAGAGGAGAAAAAGTGAGTTCAAACACATGGGAATGAAATCACGGCAGGCTGAATGAATAACGATTTGTAATATTATTTGTTCTAACAATAAAAATTGCATTAGAAGGATTTTGAATAGATTTTCGTCATACTCATCCTCTATGCTTGTTTTGTCATTTACATTATGATACACAAGCAAATGGGCTTCATGGTGGTGTAGTGGTTAGCACTGTCGCCTTGCACCTCCAGGGGCTGGGTTCGATTCCCATCTATGTGTGCATGGAGTTTGCATGCTCTTCCTGTGCTTGGTGGGTTTCCTCCCAAATTGCCTATAGTTTGTGAGTGAGTGTGTGTGCCCTGTGATGGATTGGCACCCTGTCCAGGTTGTACCTCGCCTCGTGCCCTAAGTCTCCTGGGATAGGCTCCAGGCCCCCTGTGACCCTCAATACAGGATATCATTAATCTTGTTTAATTTTTTTTCACTCATGGTGTTTTGCACTTCCTCAGTAACATAATGCGTGGAAAGGTGCATGTTTTTCTGTCTTGCTAACTTTGAAAGAGAAAGCTGCTACAGCATAAATGATCACAGGAACCTGCTCCATGGATGCTCCAAGACATTAAACACAACTATAAACTGATAAAACGTATAATATATTGATTTAAAATGAAATTGTTTAATAACTTCAAGATGAATGCAGTAACATTTTATGTAACATGTTATGAGTTAGATAGAAATAAAGTTCCCAGGATATACAGTACTGTGTGTAAGTCCAAGATCAATCTGGTTAA
>JAOTRS010000022.1:2441289-2468132 GCA_028565755.1 Dinotopterus cunningtoni
TAGTAGTAGTATGTTATTATTATTATTATTATTATTATTATTATTATAGTTTTAGGTATTGTTTTTATTAATGTATTTTTAAATATTTACTGTTTGCATTTATTGTTTTAACTTTGAATCTCCATATTTTTATTACATTTGTATAAATAGATTAGACTTTTTTTAATATATAATATAATCTTTACTTTTTTCATTTAAAAAATCCCTGATCTATCTAACTATCTATCTTTCTGTCTGTCTATCTTTCTTTCTGTCTGTCTGTTCGTCTGTCTGTCTGTCTTTCTGTCTGTCTGTCTATCTATCTATCTATCTATCTGTTTTTCTTCTTTCTTCCTACTCTAAATGCCTAAACTCTCGTTCTGTCCCCAGGAAGAAAATCTGGTCGTCCTCACCCCTCTCGACCCACACCCACTCTAACTTCCACCCTTGATGCGAGAGGACACCTAAGACGATGAGCGCGCTGGTGTTCAGCAACCTGGACGAGCGTCTGACTTTCGAGGAGAGCGGAAAAGCTGTTGAGAGGAAGAGCCTAAGTTATCTGGAAGTGCTCAATGGACAGCATGCAGACTCTCTGACCAAGAGGATGGACGGAACGCTGCAACACCGAAGACAGAGGTACGAGCAGCCTGAGTTTAACCAGAGAGAAGGGACAGATAAGTGGAGTTTGAGAGAAATAAAATGCAGTAACTGCAGGACAAGCTGTGCTGTGAATTCTGGAGTCTGATCCGGTCTCAGGCGGATGGTACAGACCTGAAACCAAACAACTATACATTATAAAATCTGTGATCTAAACATAACTGAAACATCAAATACAACAAGATAAATCTTTCTTTTAGCCGGTTTCGAATTTCTTTGCATCAAGTGATTCCTTTTCAATGCCTTGATATTTCAAATGTCTGACCGAGAGGTCATCTGTAGACGATCTGCAGACGCTTGTATTACGTAGTTGTACTCAGTTTAGTGTTTTATGGTCATCAGTGTGAAGAGAAATGCGCGAGTGTGTGTGTGTGTGTGTGCGTGTGTGTGTGTGTGTGTGTGTGTGTGTGTGTGTGTGTGTGTGTGTGTGGCAAGAGTGAACAGACTTTACTCTACACTGACATCTGCTGCTTAAACAACCTTCTGATGATGCTTTAGTGATGTGATTGAAACAGAACCATTCATTCATTTGGGATTCCCTTGAATGTCAAGTTTAGATTTGTTCTGTGAGTTCAGATGATTCATAGATCTAAGTACAATTTTTTGTAGCGTCATGCATGCACGAGCACATGGGATACAGTTATTATCTTAAATGCTTCTCTTCGTTATTCCTATGTTTGTATTTGTCCTGCAAATATATTTTCAAGCTGTTTGAAACTCTGCTCGAGGTTTGATCTCGTAAGCTAGTTGTATTTTAATTTTAATCAAGGAAAAAGTTCTTCTTTAATGTTGCCATGAGATCATCAAATTCCACTATTAATGTGCACTATTAAAACTCTTTTGTGCTTTCAATATGTTGATTTTTAACAAGGGTAATGCTCAGAGATTCTTTATGGACAGAGATTCTTAAAGTCTTACAATGGGAACTCCTCTGGAATCGTGTTGTGAAATTTAACCTCCTGATGCTTTGTGAAACATTGCACTTAATTAGGAATTCCAGAGCTCTTGTACTCACTCAGTCCTCAGAGCCTTTGTACTCATGATATGTATATATTTTTTAAAGAAGCAAAAAAACTAATAATAAAAAACTAAGAAGGACATGAAATATGTCTCCGTAACACATCCTCGTGCCAAAGTACACTTTACTTCCCTTAAAGAATCTCTATTCATTTTTAAAGCAGTCTTGTGAAATTTAAACTCTATCTATGACCTTCGGAACGACACACTTTGTCTTTTAGCACATTTTCACAAAACAGTGCTAATAATACGCTGGGATTTGAAGTGGAATGTGAATGAACTGAGATGTAACTCTAGCAGAAGTTCAGCTTATCTACTAAATCAGGCGCTTTCTTTAAAGGAAAGCACAAATTATCCAAAATGTGGGCATCATTTTAATACCCGGAGAGCTCAAAATAGCAAAATATGACCTCTCTTTAGCGCTGTGTGGCCTCATTAAACTAAATTGCAAACAAAATTTGAGTGAACAAAAAGAAAAAGAAAAAAAATCTTTTGTTGCACTTTCCAGGGCTGTGCTATTTCAGCTATTTCCCAAGTGTAGTGTTTGCATTTCAGGACTCGGAGAAATCACCTGCCGATTAAACAATTATCCTCTAAAAGCTTGGAAAGCTAACCAGAACTTCCCAACTTCTCGAGTGAATACGTATATAGCAATTGAAAACTAAGATCCCACTTTCTTTTTCTCTTTCTCTTTTTCTCTGTTTTTCTTCCTGTAACGAGTGGAGGGAAGGTGCGGCACAAGCGGCAGGCTCTACAGGACATGGCCAGGCCGCTCAAACAGTGGCTGTATAAACACAGGGACAACCCGTATCCCACCAAAACCGAGAAGATCCTGCTGGCTCTCGGCTCCCACATGACCCTGGTGCAGGTGAGCTCAGAGGAAGGCGTCTAAAGCATGAATGGGATCTCTTCTAAAACTAAGACAGAACGTAAAAGAGATATCCGGAGGTTTTTCGGTAATTAGGTGATTAAGTGCCACATCTTCTGTCTGAAGCCTGCCTGTGGTTTTTTGTGGTTTGGACAAACTCTACACCTAATCATTATATAACGAAAGTGAAACGCATTGTGTTATGTTGCAGGTATCGAACTGGTTCGCTAACGCACGCCGCAGGCTGAAGAACACGGTGCGACAACCCGACCTGAGCTGGGCTCTACGCATCAAACTGTACAACAAATACGTTCAGGGCAACGCGGAGAGGCTCAGCATCAGCAGCGACGACTCGGCTTCTGAAGGTGAGAGAGATAAAAGGAAATACGAGGAGTTTTACACACTCATGTAGTACTATTTACATCAAGGCTTACCTGTCATAGGTAAGTAAAAGCACCAGCGTGTGGACAACAGCGATAGGAGGTAAAGGAGTAGGATTAGTTTTATTAGAGGGTACTTTTTTTTTTTTTTTTTCCTGATTTTCTCTCTAATTTAGTCGCATCTAATTCCTCCCCGTCACTAGGGGGCACTCACATTAAGCTACTACTACCACTCAGTCGGGAGGGCCGAAGACTATAACGTGTTTCCTCCAAACCATGTGACGCCAGCCAACCGCATCTTTTCGAACTGATCGCTCATTTACTTTTGGGAGTGGAGTAACACACTTGGAGCTCGTTAGCAGACGCACCTGACGGGCTGTAGAGCCGTGATTAATGTGGGAGCACTAAGTAGCTCTCATCGACTCCCCTCTGAGAGAGCTTGGCCAATCAGATCTCTCTAGACCTCCGGCTGCGAGAGGTTACAGCATCACCCGGGAATCGAACTCGCGATCTCCTGATGATAGGACGAGCACTTTACCACTGCGGATACTTTTTACTTTGACTCTATTACATCATACAGCAAGTATCTGTACTTTTACTTAGCTACATTTCTAAATGGCATTGCATTAGCTAGCTACATTGGTGTGTAGTATTAAAAGTGGGAATTTCGCCACCTGCTGACTATTATGCATAATTACGTAAATTGGTTCCACTTTAGCATCAACGCTATTTACAATCAAAAGCGGGAGCTGGTTGTAGACAGCAAAGAAGATACAACCCGATTGTAAAGCAGAGAGAAAGAGAGAGAGATTGTACTATGATAAAGGCTACAGCAAGCTAATACAAGTCCTACACTTTTAATACTTACATCATTTTTAAGATGAGCACTTTTGTACTTTTATACATGGAAGAGTTTTACTTTTACTTAAGTAACATTTGCCTTAGGGAATCTCTACTTCTACTCAAATCAAAGTTTCGTGTACTTTGCCCACAAATTTATGACAACATAACACACAAAGTCGTTAAATCACACAAAGTTTAATTAATCTTCCTAGGAAAAAAAAATGAATCTAGCATCTACACATTTACCTATGTGTGTAGTGCAGCGTGTTGTGGGATGTACAATGAGTACAGCATGGATGTGTGTATCTACCTGTGCAGAAGTCGGTCAGGCTCGTCCTAGAAGCCCTGGCTACTGATTTGTCCGATCATGTCACGAAGGATACAGCACGTCACATGATTTCACAGGAGTCCCTA
Organism: Dinotopterus cunningtoni; assembly: GCA_028565755.1. Lineage (NCBI taxonomy): Eukaryota > Metazoa > Chordata > Actinopteri > Siluriformes > Clariidae > Dinotopterus > Dinotopterus cunningtoni. The sequence goes on from JAOTRS010000022.1 coordinate 2,445,448, forward strand.
AGACTGTACACCCTTTTCTTTAAAGAGTCAAGTTATTATTAGCGGTAATTGTCATAATAGGTGCCATTATAATTCAACACAGGAACGCCTTGGAGTTCCTTGCAGGAAAAAGCTGCCAGAGTTTCCACACTATAAAAAATTACTCTAAAAATACTTAGATCAAACGTATAATTATTTAACAGTTCATAAAAAGAATATTACATCTAGAACCTTAAAGGGTAATATGGTTTGTCCACCTTAAACCGATAAAGGAGCACTAGAAACCCTTACCGTTCCAATCCACCTTTTACTAACCCCGTTTCCTATGTAGCTCATGTACACCACGCTTATCCACAAGGTTAGATTCTGCTTCTGCACCATTTTTTTTTACCCTCATTCATCCTGGACGTTCTATTCGCTGTAATTTTAATAGAAGAAATTACTCTCGTTGTTCCAGATGGTGAGAACCCTCTCCAGACGCAGCCCAGCGAATCCGAGTCCAGCCAGCCCGCGCACAAGACGGTGATCCAGGAGAGCCGGGGCCTCGATTACGTCTCCCCTCCGAAGTACAAGAGCAGTCTGCTGAACCGCTACCTCAACGACTCGCTGCGGCACGTCATGGCCTCCAACTCAGACTCGCGCAAGAGGAACCACTCGGGCTCGTTCAGCTCCAACGAGTACGACGACGAGCTCCTGTCGCCCTCGTCGTCTGAAACGGAGGCCAACTTCACCTACCGGACAGGTCAGACGACACTTCCTGTACAGAGAAATTCAGTTTTATACCATTTTTTGGTTTCTGTAACGGTAGGATGTGCGCTGTCAGGAGAGAAGGTATGAACGTTGATTAGGAGTAAAGGAGATGCTGATTTCACTCATTAAAGAAGTCTCCAGTGTCAGAAAGTCCTTGCTCTCTTCTGGTTTCTCTGTAGCCCGCGTCTAGCCATGTTTTTTTACTGTTAATGAATACTCAGGGCGAACGATTATAGGAATCCCACCCGGTCGGGATTTATTTATCGCGTCCTTAATTACAGACTGTTGCTGGGAATATCTGAGTCACATTAACAGCTGTGGTCCAAAACTGTACATATTTTAAAAATAACAATGCGCTCAAGTCCCAAGATGACAATCACCAGGATGACCTGCTAATTTAAAAGGCGTTTGTGCCATCATTCGGCTTTCCTTTTTTTTTAGGATGGAAATTTGTATTACTCAGCGGTGTCATAGCTTATAGGAACACCTGTTAACGTCTCGGGAAGGAGAACGGTTCCGTCAGGCCAGACTCGTGGGGTTTAAATTCAGCGTTTGCATAATTTCCACCACATTTTTGTAAATGTTCTATTGCAGTGTTGGTTTTGTCTCTTTGCCATTATGGAACAGTTCTGGGCAATTAAGGAATGTTCTCCGTTTTGGAACTTGTAATTTAAGAAAGTTATTTGTGCGGCTCGCGTCCGAGCCAAACAAGGTATCCAACCGCAAAGCGTCGATTTTCTTGCGTTTTTCTAATGGGGCGTAAGAGCGGCGGCGGTTATCGTGGCGATCTTATCGCGTCTTACATGCAGAAAGTCGTGCAGTTTTTAAGCAGGAGAGTGGGTTAGGGAGGTACGTGGCGTAGGCACGACGAGAATTCTTTCCCCAAGGTCAGCTCCGGTCAGCTTTCCGAAAATAACCGAGACGTCTGTGGTCGTGGGATTTACAGTGACGAAGCATAAACGGAAACTCGAAGAGAAATTTGCATTTACAGGAAAAAAAAAGAAAACAGAGAATGCAAGAATGTAAATGTACGTGCTTGCATTTTAACACACATTTCTAAAAATCTCGCTTAGTGCATATCCGAAACTTCTGATTCTCGAGCGAGGCTTTTCCAAAAACAATTAAAAAATAATTTTAAAAAAATCGAGGCCCACTTGACGCTTTCATGCTATGACATTTCTTTCTGTGCTCTGCCTTCTTTCTTTCTGTAGCTCTCCAGATCTATCAGTTTTACAGCACCCGAATTCAGTACTTTTCCACACTCGGCAGCGTACGCCGTGCGCCAACGCTGCTTTCAGTCAAACTGACAGGCCGCCCAGTGCAGAAAACGAAAACAGAACAGAAAAATCCTATTATCCACCATCACGTCAAACATATAGAACAAGTCGAAGAGGGGAAAAATGAAAAAAAAAGTCCTGCTAAACAGTTTAGCGTGTCTCTCTGGCAGTTCTGGAGAGCTGGCGCGCGTCTGGACGTCGCTGCTAAACCCGCTGCCATTTCATCACACGGCGACGTGCATGGAAACATTCTCGTCAAACCAGAGTGGAATTATAGAGAAACATCAGAGGCTTTAGAAAACCCTCACTTCACGTTGTTTCCTCCATGAGGATTCACCACTGCGGGGCCAGGAGTCGCACCACATGGACGCGGACGGCTTCTGCACCCGAGTCTGCGGTATTTCACCGTCTCTACGGCTCACTTGTCAGTACTCAGTGATTCTTGTCAGTACTGTAGTGATCTACACTTTTATACTTTTCATATCTTTACTTTGTAAAAAAAAAAATTTAATTCAGATCCAATAAAGATTTAGTGAAAGTGACAGGGGAGAGAGAGAGAGAGAGAGAGAGAGATCGAGTAAATCTGGAGTTTGGAAGCAACATCGAGTCAAAATAAACATGATTTTTTTTTTTGCTTCAAGTCAAAACAGACAGCAGAGCAAAAAAACAACACGTGACTAAAAGCCTCTCGATCCGAATACCCTGTATATCTCTCGCATGATGTGTTTTTTTTTGCACTTATTTTCCCCAGATTTTCTCCCTAATTTACTTTCGTCTAATTCCCACCATCCTGATTAGAACACGCCCCCATCAACGACTCCTGTTTCCTCCGTTCACATCTTTATAAGCTGCTGCTTCTACACCGCTAGGGAGCGGCGTAACACACTTGGAGGAAAGCGCTATCCTAACAGACACACTTAATTGGCTAGAGCCGCTACGATTTAAGACTGGGTGCGATTAGGCCACGCCTCCCTCCTGAGAGAGCACACTGTAGCTGTAACATCCCTCAGGAACTGAAGTCGTGCCCTCCGGATGATAGGATTGATGATAGGGCTAGCGAATCAACCTAGATTAGACCTCCAGGGTCAAGGGTTCGATTCCCGTCTCAGATGTGCATAAAGTTTGCATGTTCTCCCTGTGCTTGGTGGGTTTCCTCCTGGTACTCCAGTTTAGACTAATTGGCGTTCCCAAATTGCCTGTAGTGTGTGAATGATTGTTTGTGTGCCCCGCGATGGATTGGCACCCATCCAGTGTGTACTCTGCCTCATGCCCTAAGTCTCCTGGGATAGGCTCCAGCCCCCCTGTAACGCTGTACACAGGATAAAGCGGTATAGTTGATGCGTGAGTGAGTGATAATGTGGGTAGATCAGTAGCCCGGACACACTCAAGACAAGTAGATTCTTTGAATGATGATGAAAATATTTATTTAGTTAAAACAATTGGCGAAGGCAGTGAGTCAGTAGTAGCGAGCTGCTCGAGCTGGGTGATGCGGTAGCCTCCTGCGTACTGGGAGCCAGAAGAGAGAGCTGATTGGCCGAGCTATCTGAGAGGGTGGGATGGGAGGCACTCTAGCACTCTCACATCAATTACGGCTTTAAGCCAATCATGGGCATCTGTGAGCTCATGCAAACGGCATGAGCCATGATCTGAAACGCCGGCCTCCCAGGAACTCCTTTAATGGCTCAAGCATGTGGAAATGTCTTGGAGCGAGGTCAGGACTGTAGTTAGCGACAAGATATCCGTCGATCTCTTTTTCAAGGATCAAGCGTTCCGCTGGCTGAATGTTCACGCTAACGATTGCAGCGGGCTCTGGGCCACCTCGGCCTGGATCGTCATTCACAGATCGTACGGTCTTCTTTAAAACGTTTGCGCCGTTCAAATGTTTAACTGCAGCTAAGAGTCTCATCACCGTACCGCGCTTGAAGTCTTCTCTAAATGCTGATCGCTTCATTCACCAGAAACTTCATCACTAGTCCCGATTTGACTTGAACACCTTGTATATTAATAATTTAATCTCACTGTCAGTGTAGGACTAAAACTTGTTTGTATCATGTTTACTTAATAAGATTGTCGCTAATGATAAGGATTATTTTTGCTAGTGTAACCTGATCAGGAGTCACTCCGGATTTTTTTTTCTACAAGACTTTTTACTTTACATACTTTCATGTATTTTTTTTTTTATCCTTTTATGTCCCTGTAGAGACTCCTTACAACCTGATTAGTCAGGGCTTGACTCGGCAAACAACAAAAAAAAAAGTCTTTGATGTAATTCTGTCTGTTCTGAGAGCACTTTCAAAGTTGGGGGAAAAAAAAAAAAAAAGCCAAATAAATTGTTCCTATTTTTAATAGTATTTCTCCCTTATTTAGTATTGTCTAATTCCCACGCATATTCCACTATTTAGCAAAAAAAAAACTTTTTAATTGTACACCTCCAGCTGAGTGACTGTAGGCCTCTAAAAATGCTGTGGCAGTTCAGCTGAAAGGTGCTGACGTGGTTAAGGTTGGGGCCTCAGGGGTAGTTCAGTAGTTAAGGCATTGGATTATGGTTCTCAAGGTCCCAGGTTCAAATCCCACCACCACCAAGTTGTCCCTGTTGGGCCCTTGAGCAAGGCCCCTGTTGGGCCCTTGAACTGCTCAGGTGTATAACAAGATAAAAATGTAAGTCGCTCTGGATGAGGGCGTCTACCAAATGCCTGAAAATGTAAAAGTTGGGCCCTCGAGCGCAGTCCGCAACCCTCAACTGCTCAAATGTATGAGTGAGTCGCTCTGGATGAGGGTGTGTGCCAATCCTGTAAATGCTCAGAATCTTTAGCACAGCAGGAGAGAGCGTGAAGATCATGTGTGTTCATTTAGTTTTTGAACCTATTACACTAGCTGTGATATACACTGATGTAGAACTGTGGGGTGTCTGTAGAGCATGGGGTGTCGTGCATCTCTGATCGACATATTGTTTTAATTTTACGATCAGCAGGATGGTAATTCACCTCCTGAGAAATTTTACACACACACACACACACATTCAGGCAGTGAAAGCCTGAACCCTTAATGGAAAGTTACATCAGAAGAGATTTTACAAAGTTACATACAGTAAATATTTTGACTCCAGGTTCGAAGCTGTATCTGGCTCCAATCCGTGCGAGGATAACGGGTCGAGGGCGAACTTACAAGGGTTCGACGTCCCACAGAGGCAACAGTAGGAGGCAATAAACCTCGACTCCGATGTTGACTCAAAGCAGCAGAGTGTGAAAACGTGGCACAGGCTAGGTTTCGGTTATTCGCTATGTGTGCAATTTGTAAGTCATTTTTGTGTTTCAGTTGGAATTCCGTCAGGTCGGGTCGGTCACATGACGCTCATTAAGTTGCTTTTTTTTCCCCCGCCGAACAAAACCTGACTTTGGCATCTGGGATCCGTCATTGATTACAACACCGCCTATTAAATATTATTACCGGAGTAGGCGATTGATTACGGTTAAGTTGAAACAAAGACCTTCTTCGCCCTCAGAGCTTCCATCAAGCCCAAGAGCCTGTTCGGTAGCGCACAGGAATTAGGGTCAAATGATTTATTAATGCTTTAAAGTAGCTCTTGGCGCAGGTGCTGTTTGAAGAAATCCGAGCTGGAGATGTTACAGGCGAAGGAGATCGAAAAAAAAAGGGAGGGGGGCATGCATTTTGTGTGCGAGAGGTCGCAGGCCAATTTTCCCTCTCACGTCTCCCTTGCGAGAGATTTTTGTGTGTTTTTTCATCCCTGATCTGGCTGCTTTCAGCAGAATAATAGAGCAGGTCCACTATTACAAGATAAACTTAAGCGGATACTTCAGGAAAGGCCCGTGAACACTGGTCAAAGAATGTTAGAAATGTGTCTGAGGGCAAAAGAAATACCTCTGGTGTGTGTGTGTGTGTGTGTGTGTGTGTGTGTGTGTGTGTGTGTGCAATCTAGAGCTCCAGTATACAGTACTAGAGAACGTATTAGAGAGTTGAAAAACACCTGATGGTAATGTTGGAGTGTTTACGAACAGTCCGGTTCTGTAATCAGACTTGTCTAGCCGTCTGGGGAAAAACGAATCAGACGCCGCCGTAGACGAGTTCTGTAGATGAAAAAACAAAAAGGCAAAAATGATCAAAACTCCGATTAAGTTTTAAAATCTCCTTTCAACGCATGCATATATTTTATCAAAAGAAGTTTTTGTTTGTTTGTTTGTTTTTTGTTTGTTTGTTTTTAGCCTTTGTTCTATCCTTGCCTTAATCCTTAAACACAGTTTTCACTTTTTTTTTTTTAACCAGATTTATAATCCTGAAACGTTCTACAGTAGAATATGAGAAATATATTTCACTACAGGAACGTTTGTATACGTATTCTATTTAAAAAAAAAAAAATTCCCCATGCTTCCATCCATACACTCACCGTCCATTTTATTAGGAACACATGCACATTGATGCAGTTATCCAAACCGCCAAATATGTTTCAGTGGAATTGTGCCCAAATCATACTTAAAATGTTCACATCAAATGTCAGAACGAGGAAAATTGTGATCTTTGTCACTTTAACAGTGGTCTGATTGTTGTTTCCAGATGGGCCGGTTTGAGTGTTTCAGAAACTCCAGGTCTCTGGGGATTTTCACACAGAACAGCCTCTTTACATAGGAAAAAAAAACAAAAAACAGATTAAGACAAATTGGTTCAAGCTGCCAGGAAGGATGATATAGTAACTCAAAGACATGAAGTTCCTGTTCCAAAATCTTTTTGTTTATTATTATTATTATTATTATTATTATAACATGTTTGCATTTGAGAAGGGACAAAAAATGTTGCAGTTACTCTATAATCCTGCAGGTGGGGCACTTTAAACCATTCACATGTTAACAGCGTCCTGTGTGTTCTGTGGGGCAAATTATTTTCTAAGTTTGTTTTATATTTGTAGCAAAATCAAAAATCTAATCAAGATATTTATACAATCGTGATGCTTATAGAATCGCAATACACATCAGATCGACACCCAGGTATCGTGATAACATGGTTACGGCTGGTCCTCTGTGATTCTCATCCATAGTAGCGCATCATTATGTAATCATACAACAGCAGGATAGTAACTCTGTTTTCAAAAAAAAACCTTTCCAACAGTGTGCGACTGATAAATGGTACTTAGAAACTAGTAACCGTAGTAACCAGTGTAAGGATCCATCCAATGATGGAAACTTCAAAGCACTTACGTTACCCAAATTGTCTGCCAAACGACTACATGTAAATGTAATGTAAATAACCGCGGTGAGCAGAAAAGCATCTCATGCAACACTTTAAACATCGACGTGGATGAGTTACGACAGCAGAAGACCATGTCATGTTCCACTCCCGTCAGTCAGGAGAAGGAATCTGAGACTATTGTGGGTAACACCGGACACCTGGGGACTAGAAAAAAGACCAGAAGTTTAGCTTCACCTGTCCTGTTACAGTGATACAGATCAGATCTTCCTCATTCTGATGTTTGAGATGAATATTAAAGTTCCTGTAGCTGTATGCATTATGCTGCTGCATGATTGGCTCATTGGATAATTCCACAAAAGTTCAAGTGTACAGATGTTCCTAATAAAATGGAGAGCTAAGACGGAGACCCCCCGAAATCTGGCTGCTCGTTTGTTGGAAGTGGACTCGAGACAAGTTTCATCAGGAGACCGTGATCCATCAGCAGAGCTCTCTTATCAAAGGCTTCAGTGACGTCGGCATGGAAACCCTAAAGTCCGTCCCTGTAGGATAAGAGCTCTGGGAATGGATCTCGAAATGATGGCGGATAAATCTCCAGCACAAATCTGTCTCAGCTCAGTGGAAAAAAAAAAAAAACGCTACCTGTAAGTCCTGTGTGAAATATCTGGAATAAACTCCTCCGTGTGCTTCACCCAAGGAGAGAAAGTAAAGGTCGTCCGGGTCCAGATCGAGCTCTGCTGGATCCATCCGTAGGCTGAGTCGTCTGGATCCGGGCGAGATTTAGTGAAGCGCACGTCGGAAAATAAATTCCATTAATTACAAAATGAGCAACCGAACAGGTGTGGTGCTGAAGAGCACGATGAGTAAGACGGCGATCCTGAAAACGACACGATCGGCAATTATAAATGTTTTTTTAATTGATTTCTTTGTCAGTAAAAGCTCTAGAGAGTGGTTTGTGAGAACAGTGTTAGAAGGATCAGAGAAACACACACACACACATGCACAAAGGGAAAAAAGAAAGAAAGAAAGTAAAATAGCTTAAATGATGCAAATGAGCTGTGGAGCGGTGGAACAGAGTGCGCGTCTGTTCCTGACACAGCGCAGATATGCTTTTTCCATCTCCGCACATAATTGCATTTGTTTTGGCCCGAATGCCCGAGTATGGTCAAACAACCCACGGGCTGTTCGCCTGTAACTCTCCAGATGCAGATGCAGGTTTTCTCGCCAACACGCACATGCCTTTCGGCATTTAGATTTACACGCGAGCGAGCTAGCGATGCCAACATGAGCTCACAGACACAATGGCACACACACACACACACACACACACACACACGAGAAAACAAAAACAAAAATCTGTCTTTGCATTAGATTTGCTTTCGCTCGTAAGCCATTTAATCCAGTTTCGCCCGCCGTGTACTTGTTGCCAAGGCAAAATATTGAGACTGCAGGATATTTCGGTGAGATTCGGTGTCCAAAACTTTTTCCTACTTTGTTGAACGCGAGACGATCCAGCGCGTAACGAGGATCTGGATTCCTCTTCCCTTTGTGAGAGCTTATAACATTATACTGTAGCTTTACTACTTAAAGGAGGAGAAAGCAAATCTAATAGGCTTTTGTCTCAAATCAAGTGAAAACCTCGACAAGGTCTGCTCTTTATGTGGACGGAAAGAGATCCAGTTTTTTCGTACGCAGTCCTGGCTCTGTGAACGGGAAGCAATGAAAGTGGCCCGGAACGCACCACAGAACAGTTCTAGCCAATCAGCAACGAGGGCCGTCCGTGCTTAATGATGTTTTATATTAATATTAATCTGCTAGGTGGCATTGTGGCCTTGAACCTTCAGGGTTGGGGTTCGATTCCCACCTCGGGTTTATGTGTGTCCTTGGTGGGTTTCCTCCCACAGTCCAAAGACATGCAGTTCAGGTTAACTGGGGCCAGGGGTAGCTCAGTGGTTAAGGCGTTGGACTACGGTTCAGAAGATCCCAGGGTCAAACCCCACAACCACCAAGTTGCCACTGTTGGGCCCTTGAGCAAGGCCCTTAACCCTCAACTGCTCAAATGTATAATGAGATAAAAATGTAAGTCGCTCTGGATAAGCGCTTAAATGTAAATGTTCCCACTCACCCATTGTCTATACCGCTTTATCCTGTATTCAGAGTCACGGGGAGCCTATCTTAGGAGACTTAGGGCACAAGGCAGGGTACACCCTGGACAGGGTGATTGGCATTCCCAATTAACTGTAATTGTTTGTTCCCTATGATTGATTGGTACCACGTCCAGGGTGTACCCCACCTCGTCCCCTAAGCCTTGGTCAGCTAGTGTCTCTGCCTTGGCAATGCATGAATTTGTGGGTGAGCGGGGGTAGGTTTAAATTGGCAAAGCTTCTTAAGGATCCCTAAAATGAAGGGTGTATCCATTTATCTTTTTAGTCAGTATCGCTGACTGCACCTTTAATTGCAGCTCTATATACATCTCACCTACACCGGTGGGGTACACCCTGGAAGGCACACACTCGCATGCTCATTCACACACTACAGGCAATTTAGTAACGCCAATTAGCGTCTAATCTGCATGTCTTTGGACTGTGGGAGGAAACCGGAGTACCTGGAGGAAACCCACCAAGCACAAACTCCATGCACTCAGACCCAGAGGTGGGAATCGAACCCAGACCCTGGAGGTGCGAGGCAACAGCGCTAACCACTAAGCCACTGTGCCGGTGCTCTATATACAGTACTTGTTTTTAACAGATTAAAAAATCTACAATGTTTAATTCCTTTTTTACTTCCTCTCTAGAATCCATGGACTGTGGCTCTCAGTTCCACGACGTGTAAGTGACTCTTTATATGTCCCTTCCCCCTCATTCCCTTCTAATCAAATCTACTCTTCAGACAAGACACATGACATACTGCTGTATCTCCTCCTCCTCTCAGGTGCAATCCCAAAGGAGGCGTCCGAGTTAAGAGCGGCACGTACTGGAACGAGCTCCACGCGGCCATGGCGCTGACCAACCTGGCGCAGAGCGAGGAGGCCGTGCCCGCAGGCACCACCAGCTGCATCATCCAGAAATCCTCGCACATAGCGGAGATTAAAACTGTCAAAGTCCCGATCGCGCCCCCTCAGTAGTGCTCAGACGACTCCGAGGTCGACTTTGAGGAGGAGACTTCACCGAGACTTGAACACGGACCTGCAGCGGAGCGGAGCTTCGGAAACGATCGATCGCAGTGTTTTATAAGGACATGATTTGGACGTATCACCGACGTGCCTGATTATAAGTTATGACATCCAGACGGTACACTAACACCAAAAGGAAGCGATGTCTGATGGATCGAAGTTTGGTTTGGACTCTTGAGGAGTGCAAATTTCAGATTCTGAAATCATAAAGTGACGTCGGCTTTTTTAAATATCATGTTTTTTTTGTTTTGTTTTTTTGCGATCCTTCATATACATGTTTACCACTTTTTCCTAAGTTAAGTATAGTGTTTACTGAGGCAGGATTATTGTCCAACGATTATTGCTCAACAGTTGTTTCTCATTATTTTTTATTATAGAGGTACAGCCATACTAACGTTGCCTTGTGTATCTGATGATTGATGAGCCTCCAGGGAAATAATAGCCAGGTTATATCATTTTCTCGAACTCTTGCTGACCCATCTGTGAGTAATCAGCTCTCCGTGGATCGCTGACGGTGACTCAGATCATCGTCGCTCACTGCGTCCTGACCAGATTCGCCGGGTTTCAAAATATTGTCTCGGAAATATTTCTCTCTTTCCAGCATTTCTCCTTTCAATAAAACCAGACGACCTGATCCTGTTTGTCTTTCATTATGTAAAAAAATGTCTGTGGTGACAGACGTTTTTAGCGAACACACCCCGTTGTAGACGTCGAGTAAAGTCTGCTATTTCATGACCTGTTATGGGAAGCTAATGCACAAACATCCAAAGCAAATATGACATGACGGGAATATTAATATAGCAGAATTCCTTTATACGTCAAGTAAATATCCGACACCACAAATTCTTTAGGGAGCTCATATCCGTTAGGGGCGTTCGAGTCAAACCGGGACTTGTGATGAAATTTCTGGTGAATGAAGTAGAAAAAAAAAAGCTTTCACGTTTACAGAAAACTTCGATCACAGTACTGTGATAAGACTCTTCGGCGCGGTCACACTTTCGAACGCCTGATCCTTGAAATTTGGCAGATAACGAATTGTCGTCAGCTTGCACAAGAGACGCATCTGTTTGTGGGAACTAAACACATAATCACTTACCAAGGGTTAGGGTTAGGGTTAGGGTTGCACTTTACAGGAACTCGGCTGGGAGTTATTGCCACATCTCCCTGACATCGTTTCAAGGCATTTCTACATATTTAGTTAATTAAAGGAGTTCCTGGGAGGCCAGTGTTTCAGACTTAAATCAGACTGGCTGAGAAAACTTTCTTGATGGTGTCATGCATTAGTGTAGCAGGGGATTATACAGAGAAAGTCCCGCTTTGACTTGAACATCCCTCGTAAATTTTCCCATTAAATTTCCCATTTCTTTCCTGTCACTAATATCTGGTTGATTGATCATTTTTATCATATTTTCTACTATCTATATGTAAATATAACATGCATAAGAAAGCATCATTAATGTATTAAAAGTACCACCCCATCCTTGATTATTTTCCTAGAAAAGCATGCCTGTGTGGCTGAGGAGTTTCTTATCTAGCTGCCCAGTCCATGCTGAAACACTTAGCGCCGCTCGTATGTAAGGCCTCCTCTGATGTTAAGAGGATTTCTCCAGCACAGATAAGCGAGTGCATTCCAGTTACGCACCTTGATAATATTAAATATGAGTCGAAGCTGAACAGTATTTTGACAGGAGATGTGTTGCAGATTGTATTGTATTACAGCTGTTTGATTTTTTTCTTTCTTTTTTCAACGTCTTCTTATCTAAACTTTGATGATTTATGTATGCTTTTAGGTTCCCCCACCTGAGAGCGTTTCAGCTACACCCTTTAAATCAACAGCGTTAGGATTTTTTTTTTCCTCCCCACAAATTGTCCTTTATCACTGTTACAATTTCAAAAGTGGTTTGTGGTTTGGAAACAAAAGCATCTGGGAGCTGTGGGACGGAGCTGAAAAAGCAAGCGGCATAAACATCTGTGTGGTTTTTAAACAGCTGGTGGAGAACCACACCTGACTGCTCTGGGAGAGAGATGCACTTGTCGGTGTACACGCAGGTCATTCAGCGTAGTTATGTAAGCAAAAAGATCAAATTCTAGAGTTGAGTTCAAGTGAAGCGTTTGTGATTCGGATCTGTCGTGTTAAGTCCGAAGAACTTGTCACTTCCAGTGAAGAAAGCCATCATGAAGCTGAAAAATCGCAACACACCCTTCAGAGAGATAGCAAAAACATTTATCGCAGCCAGTTTAACCATGTGATGCAGTCTTAAGAAATAAAGAACGTACTGGTGAACTCGGAAACACGGGGAGACCACGGACAGAACTGCGTTGGATGATAAAGGAATTCTTTCCCTGGTGAAACAAAACCACTTGGCAAGATTAGGCCAGATTGAGAACATCGTCCAGGAGACGGGCGTGTCTATGTTAGCAGAGTCAACAACCGAGAGAAGACTTCACAAAGGGTGTGCTAGAAGATGTTAAGCAATTGGTCAGCCATACAATGAGGATAAACAAAGTATAGTTTGTTAAATATAATCATACAACTCATGGTATTGGTGCTAAAAAGTGTCTCACCTGTAGATGTAGTGTCCGTAACCTTTTTGAATCAATGATCTTAACTGTCATTCAGATAAAACTTGGCCAATTTAGATTTCACATGAAAAGACATAAACCCGAAAAAGTGTATTATTCTAAAATATTTAAGATAAAATTGTTAAGATATCGCAACATGAATTTAACATGGTTACGGACACTACAGATTTTTCCCTTTTTTAAGCTTTTACTGAAACAACTATTTAAGTAACAATTTTTACAAGTCATATGCTTCCAGAAGTTTACACCAATCAATACTCATAAAGAAATATACGTGAATAACGTGCATTTTAAATGATTATTGTTTGAAGTGAAACAGTATAATGCTAAAAAATGGGCATTTTTGTGGCACATATAAAATCATCTCTCCAAAACAGCTGAAGCAACTTGAATTTTTAGGGAAGCAGGATCGGTCACTTCCATGTTATATAAACTTTAGAAGTAGCTTCTTTGTTTTTTTTACAAAATATCAAATTAATTAATGTATTTATAGCAATATCTACGAAACCCTGTACAGTTCTGGAATGATGAGAAGGGAGGAATATGGAGAAGGAAAAGGAACTGCTCCTGATCCGAAGTGTTCTCGGCATGGCGTGTACAATGACTTCCAGCGGAACTGGTTCCCTTTTATTTATTGACAAAAGCAGCAAGAATTCTTCTAAAATGTATACCTGTAGTGTGTAGTGTGATACTTGGTGACATTCCGGTACTGTACACGGGTCAAACCTCACTATACAGCGCTTCGTGCTGCAGATGGATCTGAGACGTATCCCGAGACTTAGTGTAAAAGATACAAAGAAATGAAATGGCCAGATGCGAGCAGGAAGTGAAGAGAAGCAGAGCCTCACCAGAGACGGGACTCGGAGTCGGGTGACGTCTATGACTTCCACAGAAGAAGCAAAAGCCTTCATTTTGTTGCATATACATTAGAGCACAGTGAAATTCTTTTCATTTGTACACTACCTGTTAAAAGTTTGGACACCCCTTCTAACTCCATGGTCGTTCCTGATGTTTATTTCTTTCTACGCTGTAAAACAACACTGAAGGTGTTTATCCAAAATCTGCATTAATCTCCTTTGAACAGTTGATATTGAGATGTTTCTGCTACTTCTGCTCTGTCAAGCTTCATAACGCCTCTAATCTGAGGTGCTGGTTGTTAATTGCTGATTTCTGAAGCTGGTAACTAATTGAACATAAGTTTTTGGTCTTGCTTCCCTGGGAAGGTCTTCATGAGAGTTTCATCATGATGCTTGATGGGTTTTGCAAATGCACTTGACACAATACTGTTCTCGCAAGAACTGTTCCTGAACAGCCGACCATCATGTCTTAAAATAACACCTGACTGTTGTTTGCAATCTCTGGTATTGTTCTAGAATGCGGAAAATAAATCACTAAATACAAAACACATGAATTGAATTAGAAGGTGTTTTGACAGGTACTGTACAGTATATCCCACGTAGTGCGCTGGGATCAGAGCACAGGGTTGGCCATGATACAGTGCCCCGGAGCAGACAGGGTTAAGGGCCTTGCTCAAGGGCCCAGACTTGGAGCTCAGCTTGGTAGAGCTGGGGTTTGAACCTCTGACAGTCTGACTTCACTCACTGAGCTTCAACTGTTCTTCAGGTAGTCACTGACTGTGATGGTTTTTGAAACAAAACTAAATGGAGTCATTTGATTATGGTTAGACTACCAAGCTGCCAAAGTCACATGGTGGTTAAGTGATGTATGTTTCATATATAATAAATATTTATATATATAATTTTTCTCAGATCTATTTTATGGCAACGAAACACTTATCTCAAGGCAACCAACATTTTTTTAAGATTAAGAAACATTCAGTGACACAAGTTGTTAACAGCAGGACAGGTGTGGCCAGGACTTTACTTGATTTATAGCCTTGGAATATTAACTTCTGGGCTTGAAATATTATCTTTTGGCCCCAATTTACTTTTGTGGCATCCTTATGGACTCAATATAGTATTTCATGATACCACTATGGCGTAGTAGTTAGCACTGTGGCCTCGCACCTCCAGAGTCAAGGGTTCGATTCTCACCTTAGGTCTGTTGCTCCTGTTTCCTCCAACACTCCAAAGACGTTCAGATTAGATTAACATGTGTCCCCAATTGCCTGTAGAATGCGTGTGTGGATTGGCACCCTGTCCAGTGTGTACCCTGCCTCATGCCCACAGTCTCCTGGGATATAGATAGGCTCCAAGCCCATATGACCCTGTACAGGATATAAAAGATGAATGCATGAATGTTATATTCAATAAATTATCGTGTGAATTCAATAAATGATTCAGTGGACTTAATATATTAATTTGTGGCTTTAAAATATCTTTAACCTTATAATGCTACCTTATATTCTTAATAAATTATTATAGCTGACATTTTTGGTCTT
Organism: Dinotopterus cunningtoni; assembly: GCA_028565755.1. Taxonomy (NCBI): domain Eukaryota; kingdom Metazoa; phylum Chordata; class Actinopteri; order Siluriformes; family Clariidae; genus Dinotopterus; species Dinotopterus cunningtoni. The sequence goes on from JAOTRS010000022.1 coordinate 2,460,806, forward strand.
AGTAGCCTTAATGTATTACATTGTAACCGAAAATATTACATACTGCACTCAATATATTGCCTTATAGCCTTATATTGCCTTAGTTCTCTAGTTGGACGAGAGGAATTCCACAAGTGCTGATAATGGACAGTAACAGCACTGGGACAATTAACAATATGTATCACTCTGCATCCCAGGTGTTCTAACATTATTAATTTAAGTTAATCATTAATGACACTAACTGTGGGTCTCAGCGTGGGTGAGAGTGGGTCTGTACGGTCCGCAGTACTGAGGAGAGAGCAGCTGCCTGACAAAACCCACATTCACAACCAGTCACAGAAGCACTTTCAGTAAGAACACACATCTGATAAGGTTATGTCGTCTTAAACATTCGTCTCCTTAGTAACTGCTGTCATTCTAAATCGCCTCTGAACCGTTTGTGTTCTCTGATTTACAGTTACAGAGCTAACTAGCTTCTAACACAAGGCAGAATCCCAAATCCCTCTCTAACCCCTGATCAAGGGCACTACTTTGTGTGTGTAACAAGGGATTGTACACCCTACATAGCACACTAGCTTTCCATTTCACACTATTTGGGATTTAACCCAAGAACAGAAGAAGAAGAAGAAGAAGAAGAAGAAGAAGAAGTTAACAAAGCTGATATTTTAAAGCAAAATAAGTAGAAATATAAAGATAAATTTATGAGATTTACAGGACTGTCCACCACCTCCATGGTTTATTTTCACCTCCCAACGTTCACCCTGTTAATTACAGTCGGTCGGCAGATCCGCCAGTCACGGTTAGTTAGTTAGTTAGTTAGTTGGAGCAAAATAACTGATTATTAAACAAACACGCCGTAATCTGTTGATAATAAATGGTGTTTGTGGAACTGCTGTATGAGAGCAATATCACACTGTTGGCTGTCATCACAGCCCTGCTGATATTCAGTACAACAGCACAACCTCGAACCTGTGATATTACTTAAATATACTATGTTTATGTACCACTCAAAAAATTATGGCAACGTTTAGGTCCCAGGTGGCAGGGTGGTGTAGTGGTTAGCAATGTCGCCTTGCACCTCCAGGGTCCGGGTTCGAGTCTGTGTACATGGAGTTTGCATGTTCTCTTCGTGCTTGGTGAGTTTCCTCAGGGTCCTCCAGTTTCCTCCCAAATGCAGATTAGGCTAACTGGTGTCTCCAAATTGTCTGTGGTGTGTGCCCTGTGATGGATGGGAACCCCGTCCAGGGTGTACCCCACCTCGTGCCCTAAGTCTCCTGGGATAGGCTCCAGCAACCTGTGCCAAGTTGTGTGTGTGTATCAGATGGTCCGCTCGACGGGAGCAGTCGAAAGACGAACCACGACATGGTGTATTTTTTCTGTCTGTGTATGTAAAATCGTGGACTCAGGAATTCATATTCCTGATTTTAATATCATCGTTAGAAATAATCACATGGAGCCTCAGGTGCTCTGCAAGATCCAGTCCAAGATGTGGGTTTAATTAATACATGAACGGAGTCAGAAATCTACCAAGACAAACATCTAGAGCAGTCATCATAATGGAACAAATCAGGCTTCTTGTAACGTTATACAGCTTCCTTTCGAAACTGACATCTGTCTTGCCGGCGGAACGCCATAACCGTCACGAATAACCTTCATTAGGTAAACACATTCAGCAAGAACAGCAGCATGACATTAGAGGTATTTAATAATTGCCCATTCCTGAGGTGTGTCTGTTTAACACACGCAATCGGCATCCGTCTTTCACCGGGACGAGTGATTGATCGACGTGAACCACACGCGACTGCAATAACACGGAATATGAATGGCTCTACTCATCCGGGTATTTGTTGCCATAAGGCGGCCATGTTTGGGGTCTTCTCTCCGCTTATTGACACAGTAACAAGATAGGTGAGGACCAAGTTCCTGTCTGTCTAATGAACTGTCTCTGGTCATCTGGAGTTCATTTTCAATTTCTCGAACTCACGCCACAATATGATAGATGATAAGTACCTGATTTAAATAAATATACAGGGATTTTTTTCTTTTTATTATTCAAATTTAATAAATTTATACACCAGCTTCCTTTATAGCACAATGAAGCATTTAGTAAAGATAAACAAAAAGACACGGAGTTTCACAAAGGTTCATTTCTACGGTGCACAGCACAACCGACACTGGCTTCACCCCGTTAAACCTTTCGTATTGTTAGGACCGGGAACTGAAATGGGTCGGTCATGAACCTACACAGTTTCCTGGGATAGGTTTCAAGCCCCCTGTGACCCTGTATACAGGATAAAGCGGTATAAAAGACGAATTAATGAATTGAATAACAATAATTAGGTTAATTACAAACAAAAGAAATTTAATTAAAATTGAATAGGTTTAACTTCTCTCAGTGTAAAACCCCGAAATTGGTTTTGGGGCAAGAAGTTACTGCCAGATTTCAGGTGATTTATTGAATGAACGCATTGATCATTCGAACTGATCTCGAAATAAATACACCTGATCCTGGAAGGCCAAAAAACGCCTCAAGTGCAAGAACATTTGAGATCCAAGTTATAACTAGGTCTGGGCAATATGATGAAAAATAAAAACAATAATAATCATATGCTAATTTGTAACATTCATAAAACCTGACATGAATCATGGCTAACTAACAGCCTGCAAAACAGATGTGCTGCATAACATCTGTAAAGATTCTCAGCTGTTAAACAGAGCTTGATAATCAATTTAATGCCTGCAGAACACTTGAAACATTGAAAGAAACTATTTTAAGGATTATTTAAAAAAAATTGAAAAATCTATTCGACATCATTACACAGATATCGTTGTATCGTCCAGCGCTAACTGAAACGCTCTAAAAGTCCAAGGAAATGTTAAAGAACTCATAAACATGATGTATTTTTAAATAATGCTGAATTTATACTGCATGACCAAAAGCTCTGCATTGATGTGATTTATAAAATAAAAGTACAAATTCAAGCAAACATTTAAATTACCAGCCCCTGAGTTTTTAATTTAAATTAAAGCTGATCATGGCTCCAGCGTACTGAGAAAACTTTCTACCTTGATGGAGTCCAAGCACTAGTGAAACATTGGGATAAGTGCATTAGTGTAGCAGGAGATTATATAGAAAAATAAAGGGAGTTTTTTTGCTCTCATAATTGTGTTGTTATTCTGTACAATCAAAAGTTCTGATTTGATTTGAACACCCCTCGTATCAGAACTGAAGATTTTTGATTCTAATAGAATACAGACTTCAGCTCACTTTAAAAAAACAAAGTGGTATCGGGTAGTACCAGGTCTGATTCTGATCCTTTTACTATTGTTTGTTTTGGAGCCACTTTGGGTATGAAAGAAAAATTAAAAATGTAAAGATGAAAAGGTGAAAAATCCATATAAAATAGTCATCTTGTGTACGGTCTAGAAGAGAAAACTACGAGGCAAGCAGATTAAATGAAATTTTATTGAAAAAGAAAACAGTACTGATGCTCTCAGTGACACACTTCCAATCTGATCCGATCTTAAGGTAATACAGAATCCAATCCAGGACACACACTTTCAAATCAGGCAAACTCGGAGCAGTGAGGACCTTTGACAGCTCTGTGATCTACTCGTGAGATCGACACTAATAAACGAGCTGTATGCAGGGGAAAAGAATGTTCAATTTTTTTAACTGTTGGAATTTTCACCAACCAAAAAAAAAAAAAAAAAAAGAGGTTTATTTGTTTATAGTTTATTTGTCAGATTTTTATTTATATTAATATGTAAATTTAAAGGCACAAGAACCATTCGGCTCAGAATATTTGTCTAACTTTGTCTAAGATTTGATTTTGGTTTGCTTTATTTTACGAAAGCTTTTCATTATTATGAAAAAAAGTGCTAAACTCTCTTGAACCTGATGAATGCCAGGTTAAAAACCCTTCTTAAAAATCATCTACTTTTTAAAAACTGTTGTAACGTTAAACGTGCTCCTGGTACAGACTTCACAGTACTGTGTGTATCGGTGCAAACGGGAAGCGATGACACCGACTGCGCATGCTGTCTGCTTGAGAGATGTTCGGCTAATATCGGGTAATGAGACGGCTACCGCCTTGTAACATGCTTTAACATCACTTTTACATATAGCCACTTAAAAACAAATGGGTTTAAACAATCAGATCGACTGATTTACTTTAAGAAAAGTGCTGACACCGGCTTTAAAATAAGATCAGGTTGAATATACGCTCTCGGATATAGATACACTGGGTGTAATGGTGCTGATCACTGAACAAAATGTTGATATAGTGTAAAGGATTTACTTTTCTGTCAGCTCCGGTCCGGTGCGATCCGCAGTGACGGGGAACAGAACCCCTTTTTCCTCTCCGAGCGTGCTACCGCTCTACTAATCAGGAACAGTGTAAATGGAATCAATCAGGACTACTGAACTACTGATGTCTAACAGTTCTAGCGCTTTAGTGTGATGTTAGATCAACAGTGAATCGACGGTCGTGTTTAACACAGCGATTAGAGGTTTAACGATGTCTAAAATAAAGGAAAGTCAGAAAAATAAAAACAAGCAGTTTTTAGGACGACATGAAACCCAGGACTCGCATGCCAGGATAATAATACACATCAGTGGTCCATGACTGGGAATGAAGAGTGTTATTGCGTTTAAAAATGTTTCTACTGATGTAAAAGTCACTACAGAGACGATAATGCAAAAACAATATGAACTGAAAGAGGGGAAAAAGAAGAGGTAATAATAAAAAAAAACCACTCCATATATTTTTTGTATGAATATTCCTCGAGAAACATTACCAGGAGCATGCGAAGCGAGGACATTATAAAGACAGCAAACAGGATGGTGTTTGGTGCAGAGGGGGGAAAAAATAAAAAAAAGCAGGCGACACTCAAATTATTACAAAAATAAAGCAAATATATTAGATTAGATGAAGCAAAGAGGCTCGGGGACGAAAGCACAGAGTGGAACTTGATGGAGATTTTAGCATGGTTAATCTCTAAATTCGAGAAACTAATCCCACCCTGTGGGGATTCTCCACTTAATTAACTGCCCCTGTTTTTACTCTGTAATAATTATCACACTGAGAAAGAGAAAGAGAGAGAGAGAGAGAATGATGTCAGCATCGGTCCTTCTGCTTCAGTAAAAGTGACGTCGTGACAGCAACGGTAATTCAACGCAGCTCTATGATAAGTTAGATTAAAACACCATACAGAAACCGAAGTGGAAGGACAGACAGGGTGTGTGTGTGGGTGTGTGTGAGCGTCCTTCGGCTGCCCGGACAGAGCCGACCTTCGCTTCTCGTTCAGAAGCCAGGAATCGCAGTTCGTTTGTTTTTTTATTCCGGTGAAATAGTTGGGAGTTAAATGAGCGAGCAGTATCCTCCGCAGCTGCCGTAGCCCTGCGTCTGCTCCTCTCCGAGCGGGACACCGCGGTTCTGGGCGCTGCTCTCCCACAGGCCCGGGGTCTGAAGGATCTTCTCCACCAGCTCCTCGAAGGCACACTGGACGCCGTCCTTGGTCTTAGCGCTCGCCTCTGAGGAGAAACCACAAGTATTAGGGATGAGATTTAAACAACACGAATAATCAGGGTGGTAATAAATTGTTTATTCTTTAGAAAGTTTTTTTTTTATTGATTATTTACTGAGGATAAAAACGCATGGTCAATTCTTTTGCTTTTTCTTCTTTGATTTGTTGTCTTGTAATCACTGCCTGACCACTAGGGGGAGTCATGATTAATTATATGCTCTACTGTACTGCTACAGTTGAAAAGAAAAAAAAATTAATTGAAAAGGCATGAACATAAACATTAATAAGACAGGTGTTCAAGTCAAACCAGGACTTTTGACTGTGTGTTTTTCAAGAATCAGGTGTTCCACCTGCTGAATGATCAGTGGGAAGCATCACTTTTATTCACCACAGTCCCAGTTTGACTTGAACGCCCCTTTATACATGTTTATTTCTGTTTCAATAGCTCACATCTACTGCACGGTTTCCTGTTCGCATTCTTTTGATATTTGACATTGTGCATTTCGAAACACGTGGGCTAGAAGAGTTCAGGGATACAAGGCTCTGACGCAACACTGATGACATCATGTAGAGCACAAGGCAACTGGCATGAGAATAACTGGATGACTCGAGCTGGGAGCGGGGATCAGGGTCGACGCAGAGTTCAGTGAATTACACAACACAGAAACACGTCAACATTATTTTAACACTTTGAACTTCAGATTGTACGTATCGAGTAGATGATTCTTGATACTTTGTATCCTTGATTTTTTTTTTTTTTTAATAAACAGTCACGACGACCAGTACAGTTTGCTTATGAAGCAAAAATGAATGTGAATGTTTTAAAGAACAAGCTTACCGATGAACAGCATGGAGTGTTTACGAGCGAACTTCAGACCCTCGTTTCTGTCCACCTCGCGGTTGTCCTGCAGAAAAATCACACAAACAAACGAAAGAATTAATTTCAATATTCTAATGTTTCTATAACACACACATACAGAGAGAGGTTGGACAATGAAACTGAAACACTGGCCAATTTAGTGTTGGAGGTCTCATGGCAAGATTTGACCAGCCTGGTGGCAGAGTAATAGCACAGTTTTGCTTAAAATATTGCAATGCACATAACATTATGGGTGACATATCAGAGTTCAAAAGAAGACAAATTGTTGGTGCGCCTCTCGCAAGACGGCAAGAGCCACGGTATCCAGGGTAACGTCAGCATACCACCAAGAAGGACGAACCACATGCAACAGGAGTAACTGTGGACGCAAGAGGAAGCCGTCTGAAAGGGATGTCCGGGTGCTAACCCGGATTGTATCCAAAAAACATAAAACCACAGCTGTCCAACTCACTGCAGAATTAAATGTGCACCTCAACTCTGTTTTCACTGAAACTGTTCGTCGGGAGCTCACATGGCCGGGCTGCAAACGTTTGGTCACTCGTGCCAATGCTAAACGTCGGTTTCAATGGTGCCATTAGGCTGTGGACAATGTGAAACATGTATTGTTCTCTGATGAGTCCACCTTCACGGTCTTTCCCACATCCGGGAGAGTTACGGTGTGGAGAAGCCCCAAAGAAGCGTACCACCCAGACTGAAGCATGGGGGTGGATCAGTGATGGTTTGGGCTGCAATATCATGGCATTCCCCAGGCCAACATTGTATACTGAATGCGGTGCCGTGTATCAGGGTGATAATGCACCAATACACACAGCAAGACTGGTGACAGAGTGGTTTGATGAACATGAAAGTAAAATTAAACATTTCCCATGGCCTGCACAGTCACCAGATCTAAATATTATTGAGCCACTTTGGGGTGTTTTGGAGGAGCGAGTCAGGAAA
>JAOTRS010000022.1:2515018-2533087 GCA_028565755.1 Dinotopterus cunningtoni
ATTATAAAAACTTAAGCAGCAACTTTTCCAATTTCCAATATTTATGTAATTCTCAAAACTTTTGGCCACGACTGTATATCTCACTTGGATGAAAAGTCTCATACTCACTCTAATAAATCTAGCTTCTAATAAATCTAGTTTCTTTATCTTCTTTTACAAAAGCCTGCCTTTCACTGTAGTAATAAATCTATTTCAGTTCAAATGATCCTACAGTTGCTGCTCCTGTGTTAAAGTGTAACCTTGATCTCATGCTGTGAGGAGTAAAGACCTCAAAAAATGTTACACACAGCGATTGAGTTTTGCTATTTGTATGCATTATAGTTCCTTTTATTTATGTCTTTGGGTTACGTGAACCAATCTGACTTTACTCTGTAAACATAGCAGTGAACCGGATACTAAAAACAACAAGAACAAAAAAAAAAATACATTTAACCAATTTAAATTTAAAATGAGGCTGCAAGTAACAAGTACCTATGTGCAGTTTAAATATGTAAACAAACATATAATCCAATAATAACAGTCTACAGGCAGGCTGTGCTCAGGGGAATAGGGCTTGGGTACCTGGGGGATGTAGTACTGAGCTGTTTGCGCTGAGGGAAAAGGCATGGGAGTCATAGTCATCATAATAGTTTGGTTGGGGGGATAGACAGCAGCAGTGGGTGTTTGAGAGCCAGGCCGGAGCGAGGGATTGTTGGTGGGAAGAGCAGGCCGAGGTGTCTGCATCTGAGCCCTGTGCAGAAACTAAAGCAAAATACAGAAAGACAAAAAAAAAAAAAAAAGCTGTTAAATTCAAGAAAATATTCAACTGTTTCAAGATTAAATGGTATCAAAAAGAACACTCCGTACTACGCTTTGTGTACTTAATGGTTTGTAATGTCCGTTCAGAAATTTAGATCCTGGGGGAAGAACAAGCACTGTACACAGTCTGATCCAAAAAAAAAAAAAAAAAAAAAAAAATTAATAAATCACAGATTAGATTTGAATAAGCAAATAATTAGGAGTCTGAGGTTGAATAATTACAGCAGTGATTAATATATTTCAGCTGGCAGCAATTCTTTTAACCCTAAATGATTAATGAAGTGAGTATCCTCTCATTTCTTAAACAGCCATTATGTAAGAGGTATCCCATGGTCGCGAAAAGGAAGTTATTGTGTTTCAGAAGAATCAAATTATTGATCCGCATCAGGCAGAGGAAACAACTAAGGAGACTGAAGAGATTCCTGGAAAAGGGTTAAGAATTGTGCAACACATTATTAAAACCATGAAGGAATAGTGCTGAAATGTCAAATTTGTGGAGGAAATGGATCAAAAAAAAAAAAAAGTGTTGTCTATAAAATGTTATGTTTAATAGTTTAAATAAGTGCATTTAAACACCCAATGCAACAAGAATTCAGTTTTTGGACTTTACAGATGTGTGGCCATAAGAAAACCATTTATCAGCAAGACTTTAGTTTGCTAGAGAGCACAAATATTGGACTTGGAACAACAGAAAAAGTGTAGTCTAATAACTTCAGATAGACCATATTACATATTGATGGGTGCATCAGGGTAAGATGAAGTGATGGGAAAGAATGGGGTTGTTTACCTGAATGTGCTCTTTAATCAAAATTAAAGGTGTAAAATTATACTGGTGTATACACCTTTTTTGTGGCGAGGCAGCATACTCCTTCATCTAGTATTCAGAGTTGCCCAAAGCACATGCAGTGAAGAATGCAACAATTTGTTTTAATATAGTTTTTTTTATGTAAGTTTTATATCATGATACAATTGTATGACTGGACTTGGCCAGTGTTCAGCTTGATCAGCCATGACCAGTGACCAGCTTGATCAGTCTTAAAAATATCAGATTCAGTGATAGGCAAATGTACACACATGGACTCCCAAGTGGTTTAAGCATTTACCCTTTCATTTGGAGACAGGGGGGAAGTTTCAATCCTGGCTGAGTCTAAGGAGCAGACTGGCGTACTTGCACTCTCACGTCAATCACAATGACACTGGCCAATCAAACTATAAATACCACTATACTCAGAATGTTTTATGTCACCACTAAGGGTGCTTGAGTCACAGTATCTTGGAAGAAGTGCATGATAGCCTACTTCCTTCATAGCTGGTAGCTGTCACCTTATTTTCACTTGGATTTTATTTTTCCAAAAATAATAATAAGCTCTGTCCAATAACTTGGAGCATTTAAAAAAAAAAAATCTATTTTGAGACATGTCTTAGTGAGAGAAAGTCCTGCTACCTTGTACAGTGTTTGAGGGGGGGAGGGGGGAAAATCACACAATTGAATTTTCCATTTAAAAAAAGTGACAAAAATGTTTTTAGAAAGAAATTTAAAGTAAAAGGTGATATAAAGCAAACATTCTGCTTCATTGTGAGTAAATGTTTAAACGTATTTTTCCTGTCCTGTTCTTTTAAAACAATTATTAAATAAGGCTTTAAAATCCACAGTGTGTAACATTTTCTCGAGACTCGCTGTAACGTCCCTATACTGTTAAACTGCATCTACATTTTTCTTGAAGGGTCACATGACCAGATGAGCACACGATCCACTTCAGTGTGAGTTTCTACTGTTATACGAGTTATAGTCTTCTATTAATCATCGTTAAAGACCAATTTTTAAAGAGGTTTTAGTTAGATTTTACAAAATCTAATGTTTTATAACCATAATTAATATTATGTAGCAAAAATATTGTCGTGTTGTGATCCGTATGACGAGGCCAAATTGCGTAAAATGTTTTCCGCCTTTGTAAATATTCGTCTCATATTTCCGGGCTGTAAAACCGGCGGCTTAAAAACATGCAGCCCTCTTTCTCCTGAACTCAGACTGTTAATCAGACAGAAAATGGCTTGAGAGTCTCAAACATTTTAGTCTTTTCCTCCTCTGAGAATGAGCATTTTGGGAAAAAACACAAGAACGTTCAAGAACGTCCAATTCGAGGTTTTAACTCTTTAAGGAGGATCTATCAGAAGTAAACAGGAGTTAGAAGGAGACTTTTTACATATCTTAATAAAAAAAAAAAAAAGGCTTCAGAGGTTCAGGTTGAGTAAAAGGAGATCTCGGAGCAGGAGAGTGTTTCATCATGCAGGTAGCGCATCAGCGGTTTGCTTAAAGAGGACAGAAAAGGAAGAAGCGCAGGATCACTGTGTTTCCAGGATGAGAAGTACGTGTGTGTTTTGTTCTCTCAGACAAACTTTGTCTGAGCTGGGTTGTCAGTATCGAGTAAAAAAAAAAAAAAAAAGGTTGAGCTTGATTGGCGTGAAGAAAATCGTTTCTCCACATGGCCAGAGATGAAGCAAAATTGGTTAAGTTAAGTTGTCTGGGTCAGTGTGGCATACTCTTTCTCATCTGCCAATCAGAGCGATGTTAGCCAGTCATTTGTCTCCATGGCAAATAGCTCTTTTTTTGTGTTATTCTTTTAAAGCAGACAATTTAGGGAAACTAATTTATCGTGTAAGATTAGTGATGTCATAAATCACAAGGCAAATTTGCAGGTTAGTGGTTTATTTTTGTGTTTTCCTGGTTAATACGATTGTAAAACTATTTCTATCAAGTCATAAAGTAGTGAATGTTAAAAGTGGATGTTTTAATTTATTTGTTTATTTATTTAAATTTGTTTTTAGTGAAATTAGTTATGATGTTTTAAAGAAGCAACAAATTTATTGCTAACAGAACTATTAACGCTGACGATTCCTCAAAATCAATCCTATTTCTCTTACGGTCTGAAGTTTTGTTAAAATCCTTGTAATTTTTGTAATCTTTTACTGTTTGTGGCACAAAATAGAAGAAAAACCTTATAAGCTTTCATATAAACTTGTAAGCATGGTTTAAGTAAATGTCTCTAAAGGTAGATAAAGTATAAGAGATTGTTGGCGTCACTAGCAGATTCATGGTGCTAGTCAGACTCGCTCACTGAGCTTATCGGGCAACAAAGCTAATATGAATCCAAGCATGTAACAAACGCGTAAACCAACATATTTTTGCACTAAATAAAGCAATATTAACAAACAGGCCCTCACACACTATGGCTGATGTCAAAGCGCTTGTCCCCTAAATAATGATGTAGACGCTATACAGTAGCAATTTACGTTTTTTGATGGACACGCCCACAATAGTAGTAGTAGCTACATGCACGAAAGAGAACATCTACCATCAATGCAAATGTGTACTAAGACAAATCCAACGTTTGTGCAAACAGCGGCTTCTAATTCCCAGAATGCAATGCAGTTGTACATTAGTTAGGTATCGGACATTTTAGAATTTTTTATTTTTTTTTTTTAAAGGATAAGGACGGAGACAGGGCCGTGCATCACGCTGCGTTCGGCGACGAGGGCTCGGTCATCGAGGTGCTGCACCGAGGCGGAGCCGACCTCAACGCCAGGAACAAGCGCAGACAAACGCCGCTACACATCGCCGTCAACAAGGGGCACCTGCAGGTGGTGAAGACGCTCCTGGATTTCGGCTGCCACCCCAGCCTTCAGGTAAACCTCGCCAAAAACGGAACCTCGGTTTGCAAACGTCCCACTTAACGCTTCCACACATTTTTTTACACACGACCGCGGACATCTGCGCTCTCTGCAGGACTCGGAGGGAGACACGCCTCTCCACGACGCCATCAGCAAGAAGAGGGACGACATGCTGTCCGTCCTGCTGGAGGCCGGCGCTGACGTCACCATCACCAACAACAACGGCTTCAACGCCCTCCATCACGCGGCGCTGCGAGGGAACCCCAGGTACACCTGCTTCTCTTTTTACTCTCCGAGTTTGGGATTTAGCCGAGGGTGAACCGCGGACTGTGAGCTCCGGTGTGAAAGCTGTCATGAATGCAGCGTAAATACTCTTTTTGGTTGAGCAGCAGAACGAGTCATCATAAACTTTTTAAAAACAAGCTGCCCCATGGTGTACGCTTTCAGCCTGGGTCTGTTCTCGAGAATACTCTTCCATGTTTATCAGGAAAAAACTGATCCGGTTGCGTATTGCGATTCTTTTGTGTGGCAATTCATGTATCGTCACAATAACTCCCAAAATTTTTTAAAATAAAAAATAATAATAATTAGTTTATATAATGTTTGCATTTGAGGTGGTAAAATGTTCACCTCAAGAACAAAAATTGCCTCAGCATACGAAGCATTTTTGTCATACAAGCAACTAAAATAGTCGTGCATACATCCGGGAGCTGATCGAAACCTTTTTGCTTCAGTGGAAAGCCAAGCGAAGCGAGTTTACAATTTTATTTTATTTTATTTTTTTTGCATTTTGTGCAAGATTTAGTGTAGATGTAGCACCAAGGACGATAGCAAGAAGAAAAGGGAGCTGCTTGCAGTTTGGTTATTTAAAGCAGCCTGTGCCAAGAGGAATAATAAATTAAGGTTAATTGAAGTTTAATGTCTTTCATATTTTTTTTATTTATTTACATGTCTTTCCTAAAGTTTTTGATTGTTTTTATATGCAAAAATATCATTATAGTGTTGGAAATTGGTAATATTGTAATATTTTTGGGTGGCTGGAACTGATTATCTGCATTTACATTATATCCTGTGGGGAAAACGTGTTTCACTATACGAAATTTTGTCTTAAGAACTCGCATCTGGAACAGATTAAATTCGTATACAGAGGTTCCGCTGTATTAGACGTTTCTTATTAGCAGGTCCAATTGTTTTGTGCCTTTTTTTTATTTTTATTTTTTTATAGCTGATTAAATTCACCACAACAGAGAGCAAAGAGTTGTACACCGTATTCGACACGTTCAGGAACTTTCAGCAGCACTACAGCTCAGTCTCGCCTCATCGCTCATTTTATCAGCTATGATCTGCTGAAAATAAATATTAAAATCAAATAAAAATCTAAAAACCCCCGCGAGTGGTCTTGGTATCATGACCTGCCTAAAATCCCCCACATGAATCAGAGCACCTGATAATTCAAAAGGAAATGTTCTACATATGTTAGTTTTAGGTTTAACTCCAGCTCTCTCTTCTGCCTCTCTATAAGTCAGACTTAATCCTGTACTGTGAAGCGTGAGAGTTTTAAAGCCTCGTCCTGAGGCAGCGCTCCGTCTCCCACGTCGAGGAAATCAAATCGAATATGCCGTCTGTCCTGCTGATTGTTACGTCAGCTTGGTAAGCGCGTTCAGGCGTGGGTGTTACCACACACACACACTTTATGCTTTCGGTTGATTATTCCACACTAGTGATATCCTGGGATGTTTTTATTACCTCAGTGGGATGCGGTTATGGCATCTCGTAGCTAAACTTGGCCATTTTTCTGCGCAGTATCCCGTTTTATTGGAATTAATTTCAAGCCCGCGTTACGGGTGGGCAGTACAGCAAAAAAATTAAAAATAAATAAAATACGCCGCATTGTACCTCTGTACCTGAAGATGTTTATATGATGCGCAGCTTTCACCTGATAGCTGTTTTGTTGGAAAACTCACCAACTGAAGTGATTTGTTTATTTTTTTTTACTTTGGTCAGCGTTACAGAAAAGTGCTGGGGGAAATGTATGAGTGTGTATGTGCTTTATTTATTTTTTTAATCAGGTTACAAGAAACACTATTTTTATCTTTATACTGCAGGATGTTGCGGATAATACGGACACTACACATGTAATTCATTAACAGACAATAATTCAATGCTGTGATTAAATGTGAGCATTTGTTCCAACACTGATATGATATTGCACAACTGCTGGTTCAACACCTTGCGATTGAGTGCATAAGTTTGTACGCCCTCCGTACACGTACCATCCGGCACACCGCGGCGACAGGTACGACCCCGCCCTGGGGATACATCCGTCATTTCTGTGGCAGTTATCTACGCGGCCGGTTCGTCAAATCGATTTGTTACGGGGTTGAAGGGAACGGGCTTGAATCGGGGACTTGAGTCTAAGATAGTATTTTCTGGAAAGCCAAGAGCGTCTGAGAAACGTTATCACATAATCCAGGTAGGTTGCCGATACATTTGAGCATCTCACATAGGTTTGGAGTGTATGCGCCAAGATTAAAAAAAAAAAAAGTCTCTCTAAATATCTTAATTAAATCTTGTACAATTTATGTAAATTTTTTTTTCTTTTCTTTTTTTTTTTTAGATGTAAACTTTACAGACGTAAAGTAAAAAAAAAAAAAAGAAGTTCTCCGTTGTGTATTCCTTCCCACTGTGTCTTTGTTTCCCTGTGTGTGTGTGTGTGTGTGTGTGTGTGTGTGTGTGTGTGTGTGTGTGTTGCGGTGCCTGGTAGTCAGAGAGGTCCAGGTCCTCCCCGTGTGCCACTCTGTTTACAGTGCTGTCGCAGCGTTCGCTTCCAGCAGCCCAAACAATGCGATTAATAGCCCGTGACTTACAACAGCGTTTGTAGCAGAGGAGTCACCATACGCTTCACACAGTCTCTCTCTCTCTCTTCTATATAACTCGTCTATGAGAACGAACGGGCCAAGCTGTTTGTTATTTACCAGTCGGAGTTCCGACCTCGATCACACAGCTGCGTGCGAGCTTAGTAGGATACCAGGAAGAAAAAAAAGACTTCTGCAGTTCGGGACTATCCTAACGCATTAGTGCTGTGCGCTTAAATACGTTTTAGTTGAACAGCGAGGATGAGAAGAGATTTTGTTTGAAAACTGTGAAGTTTCCTTGAAAGACATCAAGCAGCGTCGAGTTTGTGGTCAGTGATATTGAACAACTTGAACACTGTACATATAATATAAAATAGTAAGACAAATGAAAAGTAAATAATTAAAAAGTATATAAATAAAATAGAGTAGAATTACTGTGTGTATATATTCTCTATATAGTATATAATTAATATAATCATGAGAATATTAGTCAGGAGTGTGTGACAGAAAGCTCATCCTGATTCAGTTGTGCATCCAGATTTGATTTTGTGAGTGTGTGTGAGTGAGTGCACGCGCAACCCCCCACACTCTATAGCATCTGGCTTTTATCTCCTCTCCTCTGCGCACCAGTTTACTGCGAGACTTCTGAACCCGAGCGTGTCGCATCGTCTCTTCACTTACACTGCCTGTATAAGGCATGAAGACGTTTGTGTGTGTGTTTGTGTATGTGTGCGCTGTAAAGTGCTCTGGCTTAGCTAACTTTCTGGGATCCTTGTTTTTTTGTATTCGAAAGCTCTCCCCCAGCACACAACTGAGTTTAAAGTAAGGACAAATCAGAAAGTAATTATATTTACAAATTGTTTTATGTTTAAGAAAAAAGAAAAGCACAGGAAATGAGCCTGAAAGTTTTACAAGTTTCATTTATTAAGGAAAAGAAAAAGTGCAATAAACTATTTAATTAGGGATGTAAATTAAGGCATTTGGCAATATAATTGAAGTACCGTATTGTGATAAATTTCTGTGAAACACAATATTGCTAAAAACTGAGCAAAGTTGTAGTGCCACATTTTTTAAGAATGGCTTTTAAACACTTTCATTTAATGTTTGTACACTGGGGCAAGTCAAAGATTTTTGCTTTCAATCACATTTTGCAATATGTAAATCATTTTTTTTTTTTTTTTTTTCATGAAAATTAAGCCTAGAGGGAAACAAAATTTATTATTTTTATTTTTCATTAAAGATGAACTGTTTATGGTCTGAGGATTAACTTGCTTTAAATCAGTTTTCACCAAGTTTAATTAATATTCAGTTAAAAAATTATTGAATAAAGTATAGTAAGTATAGAATAAAAATAGTTTTTAATAATGTATTAGTTTTTAACATTTGTAAAAAATAAACTAATGCTAAAAACATTTAAACTGTCTGCTTATAGTTCGGTGCTTACAAGTGGGTGAAAAAAAAATTTCAGGTTAACACTAACAGAAACTGATTAATATCACAGTTTAGACTTGTTTTAATTGTTTTAAAAAACGAGTGTACAAATACACTTGTGTACACTTGAAATAGTGAAAAAAGTTTTCATTAAAAAAATGTAAGTACATAGACATTTTCTTTCAGTGAGCATGCAAGAGTTTCATTGTATAAAAAAATCAAGTGAAAATCTATAGTTTTTTTTTTACTTATACGTAAAAAAGTTAATGTTTAAATAACTTCTTTATAATGTAATAATTTATTGAGCACTCATTGAAATACATGGAGTTTCAAAATTTCAAGACTTTTTCTAAAACTTTTGTGATCTTTAAAAAAAAAAAAAAAATTCATGGTTGTCCTTTTTATGTTGCAACTCATATAGGGCAGTGAAGTTACCATATAGGAAGTTCCCTTGCCTGTTTAAGGTAGTAATTATTTTTTCCAAAAAGTGTATATATTTATTTAAAGAAAGAAGATTAAAAAAATCTAAAGTTAAAAGCACATTATCTTGGACATAATTGTGCAAATGTATCAAACGTTGTTCTTTGCCTAATTAATTTGTTTTAAATGAATTGGTTTCAAGTGCAATATTGCAAAAAATTTAAAGTGTTTAAAAATATAGTTTAATGTTCTTGAAAATAAATTGATACTGAAAAGAACAAAAGAATTAGCATTTTGCATCAGAGATTTTAATTCCTTTGTAATTAACTGTAATTAAGTATCAGCATACACACTACAGGTCAGAAGAGTGTATCGTGACATGATTCATCCAAATATCAATTTTATATAAACAAGGTGCCTAGCCTTGACATAAAGCAAACATTGCAGTAAATGAAAATGCCACCACTCTAGGAGAACCAGGCCCGTTCCTGTTGTCATCAAAGCATAGCTACAGCTGGTTGAAGGGGACCAAATCCATTGAAGATGTGATTTGGTTCCATTTTACCAGCTTTAGCAAAGCATTGGGCGTCTCTGAGCGAGGGGGGGCGGGGGGATGGTCAGGCGGTCCAGCTCGGAGACGACAGAAACTCCTGTGGAAAGATTTCACTTGATCGTTACTCAAGGGATCTGCTCCACCTCTGTCTGAACATGCGACAGGATTGTGTTATTGACTTCCCACTACATCTTAACATCCCTACACCCCCTGGCAAGCCACCGCCCCCGTTTACTTTGCTATTTGCCAAGGAAGAAAAACCGGGCCTAGAGAAAAGGGTAGTAATAATAATCTGTCCTGGTACACTTGAGCCATGTCAGGGAGTCATGTAGCAATTACAGCAGCTGATGGATGGGGCCTGGTGTCGCTCTGGCGTCCGTCACGTGTCCTAGTGACAGTCATGCTATTCTCTACTTCTAGCCACGCCAGTGTCCCAGGGTGCACCGCGGAGCATTTAAGCGTTTTCCAGCTTAATTGCAGAGAGTCAGGAAGAAAAGTGCTCCTCCGAGAGTTGTACCAGTTTTAGAAAACAAACACTGATATTTGCACATTCAAGACGAAAGTTTCAGCACTGTCAGGTAAAACACTTACTTTTAAAAGCATGTCCTCAACATGGCACTGGTTAAGCATTAGGCGGCGAGATGCTATTTACAACGCAGATTCCCCCTCCTCGCTCTGCGGCATCCCAGGCAACTTTCGAACCCCCAAACATTCAGGCCATAAGTGGGCAAAAGCTAGGGACAGCAGCTGAAGGTTTTATAATGTCAGCATCTGCTGTGGATGTCAGTCAGACTAAGGGGGGGGGTTGAGGGAGGGCTGGGGTGAGGAGGAGGGGGTAGAGGGATCACAGATACACGAGCGACAGTGGTGACCCAACGGCACTAATTTGGAAACAGCAAAGTACCACAATGACCAGACGGGCGAGTGCGTGACAGAAAAAGAAACGGCCTGCTTTCTTTCTCAAACACAATCAGAGGCTTTAAACTCGGCCTGAACATTGTCCTTTATTATCTTGCCTGCTATTTGACGCCAACACAATTAAAGCTGCTCACTTTCGTGGTATGTATCTTTATAGATCAAATATGTGACAACCCTGTGTCGAGGACGACGACATAAAGTTTCAAGGGCGGTTGCGCAGTCCTGGCATTGTCTAGGAATATTAACACGGAACGTTAATCGCAGAACGCGTAGTCCCCTTAACACGCCTCATCTTTTTTTTTTCTTTTTTTTTTTTTGTCAAGGAATCAGCTGACGGCTCGAAATCCCTGCTTTGTCACGTTTCCATGCCCTAATCTGACTTCTGTGGACCATCAAAGCTTTTGGCAAAGCATGCAGATGTAAACAAACCGGATCAACGAGATCCCGCTAAGCAGCGTACATTTCATTTTTCCCCTTTGGAAGTGTCACCTTAGAAATTCCCTTCCATTGGTCCCCCCTCCCCCCAAAGGGCTTTGAAAAAGATTACGGCATTAATCATTCAGCCGTAGAAGAGGCACCGGCTGCGATGGTTCTGGCAACTGTTCAAGGCCTGTATTGCAGCAAAATGTCAATCGCTGCCTTTCTGGTGATCTTTAAGGCGGTGGTGGTGACCTGTCCAAAATCAGCCACATAAAACAAAATGCTAGCGGCCTTGCTCTAGTTATCTAGCATGCAAATTGCTCTCTTAGGGAGGGGCACGATTGAACTTGCTGGCGAAATCTCAGAAAGAGCAGTGACTTCTTCCGGACTACGTGCTGCAGTCAGCCTCTGCATCTCAGCAACCAAGCGACACACCAGCGAAAGTCTGACCGACATACTTACCTGTAATAATTTGGAGATTAGCACCTGACCGAGAATACATACTTCTTTACATTCCATAGCTGTCATATGTTCATATGGGCACATAAAGAAGTATGTACACCAAGCAGGTAACCCCTGAAGCCAAGCTCAGCATCCTTACCTTTTTTGGTTTGCTCTGGTAACATCGGAGAGACGATACACAAGCAGAAACATTTGTGTCCAGAAGCGCAGTTCTTCCCACCCACCCTTCCTCTACTCTGCACTGTGCAATCTTACGGCAATACTCTCTCTATAACGTAAGGTGACTTTGAGCAGTGCTTTAAAATAGACCTGCCGGCTTGTTCTCACCCCAACCCGTCAGAACTGGCTGTTCTCACCAGCATACATTAAGCGTGTCCGGGTCCACACAGTGCCGTCTGCTCCAGTGACCCTGGCTGTCCTCTAGAGAACTGAGAGGATCCACAGGGGGAAAAAAAACTGCAAAGAACAGCAGCACCCGTGACTTCTGACACCAAATGAAAAGGTTATTACAATCTTTTGCCCTAAAAACAAAAAGGAATGACACAAGGCATTGTGCGGTTGCCGTTTAGTTCCTGTACTCCTTTAGGGAAAGGCATTGTAAAATCCTGGAAATTAAGTCACACTCGGTCCTTCATACCCATATTTCATCATCATGGAGCCGTCTGACCACATCCACTAGTCGTCTATCAATCCGGTTGCTGATGTTTGAAAACGAGGTTGATCCAAGTGGAACAGGAAGCTATTGTGACCAGGATTTGGGCTTTAGGTACACAAATGAGGCCAGAGGTCACATGCAAGGGCTAATGCCCACTCAGCAGTTGCGGATTGGTCCTGGTGCACTTAGTTTTTTTTTTTCTTTTCTTTTCTTTCTTTTTTTTAAGCCCTTCCCATTTTCCTCCAGCACACTTTATTTGTGTCCCATTTTGTCTTCTGACTGCATGCAGTGGTTCAACTCCAAGGATGCTAGAGATCAATACTGGTTTGCATGCTAGCGTGAAATGTTCAGTCACCCTCTAATGAATCTTTGCTCCAGCTCAACACATTCCACAAGTCAACGCCGCCCCTGTTTCACCCCTCTCCCTATCCCTGACTCCCTCCCTCCCTACCTCCCTCTCTGCCAAAGCCCTATCGGACACAAGGCCGGGAGGACAGGACGAAGGTGGAAAAATAACAGAAGGGCACTTAGATGTGCTATTCTGGGCACCGGTGGAAATCCTGGACGAGTTCTCG
The DNA here is from genome assembly GCA_028565755.1 of Dinotopterus cunningtoni. Lineage (NCBI taxonomy): Eukaryota > Metazoa > Chordata > Actinopteri > Siluriformes > Clariidae > Dinotopterus > Dinotopterus cunningtoni. Next base: position 2,527,775 of record JAOTRS010000022.1, read on the forward strand.
TGCTCGACAGAGTTGGATATGTTGGCGTCGCATGACTGAACGCGACCTGTGAATGGTCGGCCGCCCGATGACGCCACTATTTTTGAAAGAGGGTTGGACGCAAAGGCCCTGGGGCGAGTTATGACGTCCCATTTAGGAAATGTCACAGAGATCCGAGAGGTCCAATGTGGGAGGGCGTTCTTTGGGTTTCAAGGCCTCATGGCGTTGTTGCAAGCAAAAAAAAAAAAAAAAAAAAATGAGGGGTGTTTCCTCTGTGGGTAGCCAGTGGGGGAAGTGGAGGTGGTGGTGCTGCAGCATGCACAAAAAAGTGGGTTATTATCCTGACAGTCATCAGTTTAACGCTTTGAAACAAATACCCAGGAGCCACCCTGTGAAAACATCCCACACCTCCACCACCCAGGCGAATTAATACGGCACCACAGCTGTTTTCCGTCAATCCGAATCTCAACCCCCCACCTCGCGTCCTACAGTGACACCAATGTGTCTTGATCAGGAGCTATCCAGATAACATAAACCTTTCGCCCTACCGTAATGGAAAGAGTCCAGGAAGTCCCAGTAAGATTCCAGAAATGGAAGGTGGCTGCTACAGATAAAATATATAAAAAAAAAAAAATCAAACATAGCACCGCTATTTTAAAGGTGTGTCAGTGCCCCAGAAGGAAACTATATTCCATTTATCCAAGTACAGGCAAAGTAGAAAAGTCCAAGTCCAAGGTCCAGAAAAATAACTGTTCCTTAAAGAAGGATGGATTGAAATTAAAAAGTCCTTTATTATTAAATATCATTTGCACTGCAGCCATAAGTGGCTAATGAGCTAGAGAGCAGGCTGTGCTGCAGCAGTCTGCTTGCCTGGGCAGCGCTGGAATTGCGAGAGAGAGAGGCAGGGAGGGAGGATGAGAGAGAGAGAAAGAGAGTGAGAGAGGAAATCCATGTGGACAGTAGCAACTTTCCCCCCAGTTCCAGCATCACCTGCTTCCGTATCGCTTTTTCCTGTAAAAGGTTGAGTCGCGGGAGCATCCCACCGAGATGCAGGCACTTCATCTGATAGCGGCAGCGCTGCTGCTACTGCTGCAGAACGGTAAATTCTACTCTTCCTGCATGCATGCATGCATGCACGCACACACCCAATCTGACGCTTTAGAGAGAGAAAGGGGGGAAAAAAGACGTCAATGCGGATTGTCCGGCTTCGGGATGCAAAGTCTCACTCAGAGGGGAGGACGTACGGAGCACGGAGCATATATTACCTGGCAGCGCACTTTCCCCCGGCTCTCCACTCCTCTCTCTTTTCGCTTTTTTTTTTTTCCTTTACTGCTCAAGGAGCTGTAATGACCTCCGGCGTAGTTCTTCCAGATGCTGCAGCCATCGGATGCCGACTCGCTGAATCAGCTGCTCTAACCAGGGGGTGGGGTTGAAGGGGGTATAGAGAGAGTGTGCTAGAGAGAGAGAGAGTGAGTGTGTGTAAGTCTAGTATGGGAGGAGGGGAGCGAGGGAGCAGTGAAGCTGGAGATAGAACAAGGCACCCTTACCTTTAGGAGGGGATAGGCGTCATGCTGACACGAGAAGCTGCTGTTGCTACTCTAAAGCCAGGCAGACATAATTGCAGCACTTTTACATTCGTCTTCCATATATGTATGTGTTTGTGTGTGTGTGTTCATGTTCACGAGCATCGGGAGATTCTGTCAAGATCTCAAATACGGCCCATGCTCCAGTTTTTGATCTTGCATATCTGTTCTAGTTTTTATTACCAAATATTTCAGTCTCAAAATTTATTTCTCCCACTCCAAATCTCTTGAAGGTTTAAAAAAAAAAAAAAAAAGTATCTCCTTTTAACAAAGATGCATGCTTCTGATTAGTATTCAAGGTGTTGCTCGCCGTGACCTGCTGCTAAGTCTTTTTCGACGAGAAAACATATCAAAGGTGAGCCAAGGATCTAGAATCAAGCCCGACTCCGTTACAGATCTGTTTCCTAGCAGGGCAAAAGGTCAAAGATCAGGGTTGAGGTGGACCACAGCGTTAAAACCGTTAACACTTTAAAGGGTGAGGAATTAAAAAAAACGCTCACATCAGTCACCAGGCTCCTTTCTCTCTTGGGTCTCGCTCATCTCCCTGTGACCATATTTAGTCAAGCGGTGCAAAAAATAACCCCCCTCCTCCACACTCCAGAGAAGTCCCCCCCCACCCCAACCTCTTTTTTCTCTCTTTTTTTTCCCCCACTCCTCCTCGTTCACACCACCACCACCACCTCCTCCACAGTGGTGCACGAGCTCCTGGAAGCCTCCCATCCGATGTTCCACCTATCGATTGTGCATCCTGCAAGGCAAGCTCTGCTGCATTATCGCAAAGGACCTGCTCGCCTGGCTGCCATTCGCTGCTCTATTTTTAGTCCTGCCAAATAAAGTGGTCTCTTCATGGTCCCGCTTGTGTTTCGCTTGCTCGCTCGCTCCCTCCCCCCTCCTGCGCTTCTCAATAGTTTCCTCCCTCCTTTTTTTGGCATCTTTTGAACCCCAGCACTCTCACACACCACTTCTCCCTCTCTCTCTCTCTCTCTCTCTCGCTCTCTGTGTGTATTAAATAGTGCCGGAACACACTGCATATGGTACAGTAGATCTTGCCTCTGCTTACCGCTATACTTAGTAACGTGCACAGTTGGGTGTGGAAGAGCAAAGGCGTAAGAAATTTGCATTCAGGATCGTACAAGTACTAAAGAGTGACATGGACTCCTTACTTTATCACAAACAAATTTCTTCTTCTTTTTCTTCGCCCCCCCCAAACACTCACAACTTGGACCATATTATTTGGCTCAGCTCTGCGGCAGAGCTCAACATTACCTCAGCCATTCAGATCCTCCTTTTTTTTTTTTTTTTTGAGCCGTCATCAGTGCATGAAGTTCTAAATCTACTTAATTATAGTCCTAGCCTACACAGTTTTCAGCTCCCAAAGCCCGTTTGTTTGCATGCAGCCTTAAGTCTTTAAACCCGACTGATATCACGAGTTAAAAAATTAATATATTAGCGTACGCCTAAGGCCAAGGCCAAGCCGAATGAAATTTTTTAGATCGAATGTGTTACCTAGACGAATAATAGCCGTGTCAACATTTATGTACCATTGGTTTCTCTTTCCGAATCGTTATGTCCAGTTCGCGCATTTGCGTCGTGATGTAAAACAGTCGGATAAGAGAAAACCATTTGTTAATTGGGTTTGGATGCTAAATAATAGGGGTTAAAACAGTTTTTGTATGCTTCTCGTGTTGTCCTCAGACAACAGTGTGTAATAATTAATATCGGTAATATCCGAAGAGGAAAGGACACTATTCGGGTTTTCATGCCTTTTTGGTTTTGTTGTAAATTATGATACTATTTTGGGAAATGCAAGTAACTAAAATCTGTAGACGAAAAAATCCAATTAGCAGGAGTCATAACGAGAGATTATTAAACAATTAATTGCTTAAAAGTAAACTAACAACCGATAATGTAATTATGTTTTGCATAATATTTTTCACGTGTTTCACTATTACCGTATTGGCAGTTTAATATTAAATCTTTTTTTATAAGGACTGAGGTGATTTTTGTTTTTTATATATTATTATTATTATTATTAATTTCTTTCTTTTTTTTTATGTGCTTTTACATCATTAATAACCAAGGTGTTGGGATTGTGGCACTAGAACGTACAGAAATTTAAAACTGCCAAAAAAAAAGGGTTTTGTAACCGTTAATAGCTGGTGATTAATCCAGCGTTGACCAACATTTTCTTCCTAACCATTGGATAAAAAAAAAATTGCAAACCCTCGTGTGGAGACACAAGCAAAAATAAGTGTATGTGCGAGGTATGTAAAAAGTATTATATTACATTGTGTGTGTGTATAAAAAGACAATCTGGATTAAGACACGCCCACTTAAGTTTTACATGCAAATATTTAAAGCAATAATCAGTTCCAGATAGTGATACAGTGTGAATTATTAGTTGCACTCCAGCTTCCCGTTAGAGACCCATTATCTATAAGCTAATCCTATGATTAGCATCGACGTGATGTAGCGTCTGCGCACCAATCCAAATGACTTAATTGCCGCGCTTTATTATTCAGATCGGGTTTGTTTTGCTCTTTCCTATTCCCCTCGTATTGTGTGAAGTGCAATTCAGTTACGGTGTTGTCAGCCCTAATATATAGCCATTCGATTACTCAGTATTTATGGGTCGTACAAGGATTGACTACGTGCCAGGTGTAATGCACTCGCCCTGACTAATGCATCTCCGCCGCTAGACACAATCAAACAAACCACAACATTTTCACCAACTCTGTTTTGGGCTTCGACTCTCCCCGTCTGATCTGTCGTGCTTCAGTCATCATCAGTGTAACAGTTAGCGTTGGCTTACAGTTTGGTCTCTTTTTCAGGACGGAGCGTTGAGCTCAAATGCGATCGGTTGCAACCTAGTCTCATTTCCTGATGGGCTCTAACAACGCCAATCAATCTCCCGAACCCTTACGGTTCAGCCGAGGAGTCGGTCAATAACGAGAAGAGCCACTGAAGGACATGTCTATAAGGAACTTTACGCTTTGTGTTCACTTTCTGGAAATTGCATCATGATTTCATAGCGTTACAGCAGTGTGGTATCTTTAAGTGTGAGCAGAAATGTGTGTGTGTGTATACAGTATATTTATATATGGCGGAGCAAAATAACTGGTTAAATAAATGAACAAATCCTAATCATTTGATGATAAATGGTGTTTGTGGAACTGTGGTATAAGAGCAATATCGCACTCGAGGTCGTGCTGTTGTACTGAATATCAGCACAAGTGAGCCATGCTGATATCGAGCACAACAGCACTCCCTCGTGTATGATATTGCTTAATTAATGTCACATTTATTAGAGCGTAGATGACGTCAGTATAAAAACCTGACTGTTAAAAGGGCGGGGCAACATTTGGCATTGCTGTCGCCTGGAATAATGTCCCAAAGCCTATACAAAAACTGTCCTCTGGTCTTCTGTCAGTTTTCGCATAATATACACAACGCTACATTTAATAATAATTGCGATCACAATGTGTCAAAATAATCAGTGTATTTATTTATTTATTTATTTTTCTCTTTTTAATTAGTGTTCAGCCCTAGTGCAATAAATCATTAGAATGTAAATCGATGTAGATTTGCAAATATTATTCTCACCTTCGTTAATACAGTTGTGTACACTTTGTGAAATTTATTACAAAAAATAAAGGTGAAAGCCTTTTTTTTTTTTTTTTTTTTTTTTTTTTTAATAAAACTTTACCTAGATTTTTTTCAGTTTTTTTAAACATTCCTAAAACTTTACTTT
>JAOTRS010000022.1:2533187-2546982 GCA_028565755.1 Dinotopterus cunningtoni
GCAAATATTATTCTCACCTTCGTTAATAAAGTTGTGTACACTTTGTGAAATTTATTAAAAAAAATAAAGGTGAAAGCCTTTTTTTTTTTTTTTTTTTTTTTTTTAAATAAAGCTTGACCTAGATCATTAGCAGTCTTTTGAAACATTCCTAAAACTCTACTGTGTACTTAACTTGGTGTAACGTACTTTACAAAAGTAAGTAATTTTTTACGGAGCCGTACTAATATTATAATAGCTAATAATAGCTAAAGATCTGTTTGTCAGACTGAAGTGAAGAGAAATGATTTTTCACATTAATGAAATAATGAAATCTACATTTCTAAGCTTACACATGGCATGCCAATAAAGTTTTCAAAATGCGAGATGGGTCCAGTCATAATTTAGGGATTGCGCCTAAAAGCATTCCTTCTGTTTTAAGCAGGGGTTTTTAATTTCTCTGACACTCCAGGTGGAGAAGGATAAATGACTTCCTTAATGTTATTGGTTGCTGATTCATTTTGGCTTGGCACTGGCTTTTTTTTTTTTTTTTTTTTTTTTTTAATAAAATTTTTTTTGTCAGGTTTTTTTCTTTTTCTTTTTCTTTTCCCTCTCAACCGATCTGTCTGGGGGCCAATTCACATTTAGATGATTGCGATACAGTAAGACCAGCGTCCACAATTTTTCCCTTTTCCCCATTACCCCGTCTTGGCATGGTGCACTTTCGAACTCGCTGCAAGCCCTATTACTTCGGAGCGCTTGTGACACAAGGCTTCTTGAGTAGTCACTCGGTACACTCATTCTCCCTTAAAGCTTTCTATCATTGGGTGGCTGAAGCTGCTGAGCGGCACGCAGCATAAAAGTGATTTATTGCAGGCCACCCCGAGTCGCGTTAGGGGGAAGCCGATCACCGAGCTTACAGTTCGTCCCTCACGGCCGCAGCTCCATCTCGATTCTTCAGTCACCAGCATCGTCTCTTTATATATCTAACATCTGCCGTAAGAGACATTAAATCAGGCTACGTGGTCCTCCTCATGACTCTGAATGTCATCACGTGCACCCAAAGAACGTCTTCTGTAATGTGTAAGGAGATTTCATTTGGTCAGTCCGATTGGATCGTCCGTGCCGGATTTATTCTCTCAATTTGGTTTCATCACAGCGTATACATACTCGCAGCTTGCACCCATTAATAATTCATCGCTGCTCATGGTTAAAAGTGGCATTTGCTTCTTTTTTTTTCTTTTTTTTTTTTTTATGGTGAGCCCACGGCTAGACTCGACTTCAGACAGTACATGGAGCGTCTGGTAACTTTTGGTCACAAGCTTTCAGGAATATACTGTAGTAGTTATCTTTACACAAGAAAAGGTTCATTCTGTTTTTGGCTTTGTTAGTTAGAAAACAGCAGTAAAACTGTGTGATTGAACCAGTTTTGCAGGTCTGTTCAATTCATTGAACTGATTTTACAATTTAAATTATTTAGATAAACAAACATAAACACGAAAATTAAATGGTCTAAAATTGACAAATTCCTTAAAAACGGAAAAGTTGTTTCATCACCGTTACCTACAGGACTGGAGTGTGGTGCAGATAATCGCTTTGTACCAGGCATGACACCTAACCTACAGTAAGTCCCCAACTTGCGAACAAGTTCAGTTCCAGGAGAACGTCCGTAAGTCGGATTTGTTCATAAGTACGACAGTGTGAGTCTTGTACACCTTTCACACAAATATACAATGTAAAGCGCAAAAAAAAAAAACACGTGCACGCACACAAATATACTGGACTTTGGACATTTTATACATTCAGTTACACACTGAAAATACTGTATATAATTGTAAATATTGGTATCTGGTGCACTGCAATGTCTAATTTTTGTACAATACACATGAGCTACTTCCGCAATTAGTTCACATTTATGGATGTTTGTAATGCGAGGTCTGTTCGTGTCTGTGAGAATTGTAACTCGAGTGTTTGTAAGTCAGGGACAACACAAATTACACAGCATTTTATTGGTCGGTATTTTTTACTACTCTAAATCCTCTTAAGGAATACAGCTGCTTCAGACAATTCCAACAATTAACATTAACACTAGTGCAGCGAATTGAGTTTCAATTCTAATACAAACAAATACAGTCTACCCTTGAGCCATGAGGTATTCTAGCATGGTTGGCAGCAAAAAGTATATTTTTAAAATTAATTTATTCATTTAAAAAGTGGCTCTTTATTAGGAATGGGATTAATCAGAGACCAGCCGATACAATACATCACGATACCTAGACAGTGATACGATTCGCTATTCTGTACCTTTTTTCATAAATAAAAACTTAATCAATATGTTTAGATTTTATTAGTCAGGAATTCGCTCCTGATTTCGCTCCTGCCTGCCAATGCGTAAATAGTTTACAGCGCGCCACCTGTACGTTTATAAAGGAACAGCGATATTTCACCACCTCAAATCCAAGCATGTGTAAATTACAAAATAATAATACTAATAATAATATAAAAATCGGGTTTTACATGGGAAGACGGGATAATTGTTACTGGTGTAGATCTGGGGTTTTATTCTTTGTCCAAAAACAAAGGCAAAACATTTTGTAGGAAAAACATATCCTGTAGGAAGATGGCTTTGCTTTGATCTTCATATATAAAGAAACTCCAGGAATTACTTGCTCTTTGACATTGTTTTTTTAGTTTTTTTTTTTTTTTTTTTTTTAACGAAGCCAAAACAAATTTGTGGTTTTAAAACACAAAAGAAAATCTAGTTGACATTAAAAATAAATAACTAAATCCCCTTTATGTACTACTTACAAGTCATTGTTTTGTCCTTTATTATTAAACTTATTTAGTAGTACATGAACACAATTTTCTGCGGTGATCGTGCGTACACATGCTCATCCCTTTAAGACGTCTACGATGTCCTCAGTGTTAGCTGTCCGATACAAGTCCAGAAATCATATCCGCATCCGATCAGCACTTACAGTCGTCGCTTTTCATCACGACTCCGAAATACATTTCCATCACTTTTCATCTCTCTGGTAAAAAAAAAATAAATAAATAAAAATTGCACATTCCAACCTTTCCCCTGCAAACATGCATCCACCAAGACTAGGACAAAGGACTCATCGGTCTAGCAAGCCTCCACCGGAGCCGCTTAGAGTTTTTGCTTCCTCTTGGTTTGGGTGCAGACTCTGGGTCCGTGCCAAGCGTTTCACTCGTCTTTTGTAATTCCGAGAGACGCGACTGTACACAACGGCTAAGTCGAGCCGAGCAAGAAGCAGCAGGCCGGAGTTGGAGGAAGACCAAAAATGCTTCTCGCACATTTTGTTTGTCTTCACTGGAACTATGCGTCGTTTTCCAGAACAGACTGTAAAACTTTCGGTTATGAGAACCGTGTAAATCAATTGGTATAAGTTTGACCGAAGTGATGAAACTGATTGTGGTGAAGGTAATTTTATATTCATCTGATCCGGTTTACCGCCATGATGTAAAGTACGCTTGTAGTGTGATAAAGATTATACTAAAACTTTACAAGCTTGTGTAATGAGCGGGTTTGAGACTAATTCAGTCACAGAAAAAAGCTGATCTGAGGCTTTTCAAAGTGTGCATTTTTGGATAACGTAACGCCATTAAAATGTGTTTCTGTTGCACCATTCAGAAGCTTGTGCACTCGGGACAGAAACGTTTATTATTTGTGGCAGATTGGCTACGGCTGCTCACGATAAAAAGCACCCAGTTCCGGTCACGGGCTGATCGACCTGTGCATCTCTATTATAAATGTAATAAATCAGTGTGGCGATACAAAAGAATCACAATTACAATAACTGATTATTATTATTTTTTGTTTGTTTCTTTGTTTTCTTGTACAAAAAACTATCTCTAGTAAACATGATACCTACTTTGGATTGGGGCATTTAGATTTTTTTATTTTTAGTTATGTATATATTTATTTTTTTATTTATTTGAAATACAGCATGTTTGTACCATCATGACGTCAAATACACACACACGTATCTTTTACACAAATCTAGCTAGCACAAATAACATTACCTAGATACAGTATGTTTTGTCCTTCAGTCCGAGATGTCAGCTGCATAGGTATTCTGCTTAGGTGGACTCGCTCGACTCGCTCACGGTCGGTAAACAGGTTGGAAACGAAGTGATTTAAAGACTAGGATTTATAACCTCGCTACATATCAGCAAAGAGACCGCTCTATTCCTCCACGTCGGCGGAGCTGCAGCCGACCACCGATCGAAGACTCTAGTCCGAGGCATCGGATTCTCCATCACACAAAGACGATAATTCTCCACTTTACATTTTATCTCCCTGCCACACTTTATCCTTCAGCATTAGTTTTTAGTCCCCAGCTTTAACTTTAACCTGGAGAAGATTCAAGTCGAACGCATCCGAACGCTATTTTTTTTTTTAACAGCCGAATATAAAAGTGTCCATTAAATAGCGTCGCTCTGATGCGTATTTAAAACCGAGGGGTGGCTGTTCGAGCAAATGCGGTGTGGAAAAAGGGTGAGCTTTTTAACCGGAGTGCCTTGAGGAACCGAGCGTGTGTGTGTGTGTGTGTGTATATATATAATTGGGTCATGGATATTACTGTGCCGTCAGGTCCCTCGTTGACTCCGAACGATTTGTGTAAGAAGGACCGTCTGTAACGGTAAATGAATACTTGGCTAAAAGCGAGCTGTCATGCGCACTCATTTTTTTCTGTTCCTCCCCCTGACCTTGTGTAATGATACCAGGTCTGAACCTAATGACAGACGTAGGTTGCTCAGTAGCAAAAGCCGAGCTCTTTAGAGATTCATCAGAGAACTCAGATGCTCTTGCGAACGGCGTCAGATCAAAGCTCGCAGTCTAGTGCCGATGAATGCAAAGGAAGGTCAAAGAGAAGAAAAAAATTATGCAAGTCACAGCTGACAACTTGCTGCTCTTATTAAAACTCTCGAGATGCCCCTTTAGCCATATTAATTACCTGATTTAAATTTTATGTGTAAAGGATCTCGCACCTTTTCAGATTTAAATGCTTCATTGCGCTTGCCTTTGTCCTTACTTAAGGTGGTCAGGTTTAAGGATTAAAACCATTAGAGTGGCATAACTGGTAAGTCCGGATCCGTATTCCCGGATGATTTCTGCCTCTCTTGGACCACCATTCGGGATTTGAACTCTTCCGACTCCAAACTCAAAGGATGCAGTTCCTCCTAACCTCTTGGCAGTTTTGAAAAAGATTTCCCCGGCTTCATGTATTTCAGAGAACATGTACTGGCTTTCATCCTCCACGGCAGGTGTCCAAATTGTAGAATTGGCCTAGGGGAAAAAAAAATCTGGAGTCCATTCTTCTTCATTCAGTTCCTCAGAACAATTCGTAGTTACGTCCTGAAACCAAAGGTATGCGTAACTGAGATGAAACAGACGTCTTGACAAACTGTTATGATGGTTTGAATAACATTGCAAGTTCTGGTATTCGTAGCAGGCCTGGTTTAATGGGGAGAAGACGAGCGTGTCCAAGTAATTTTCTATTCCTTCACACACATCATCCCGAGGTCATTATTAATCCGATGTCGTTATGACATGCCACTCGACTTCCCTTTTGGGCACCGCAGGCTGGACCTGCGGTTGGTCTTCCATTATAATTATTGGCCTCCCAGCCACCTTGGAACGTCTGCCTGACCCTCCCAAGCAAAGTGTGCCGAGGAGCTCTTCTCAGCAGTGTCGAGCTCCTGCACTACAACAAATTACAGCGCTGCTGCTGCTCGAGACAACAGACCCCACTGGTGCACACCCAGGGGACCTTTGCGTCTTACAGGGTGACCCAGTTCCATCAAGGTTCTCTTTCACCTCACTCCCCCCCCACACACACACACGCATCGATGGCTTCTGTACCCTCGATGTTTATCCTTTAACCTCATTCCTCTCAAATCCTAAACAGATTTCGCTAAGCAAATCACTTTCTCAAGGCTTCCTCGAAATTCTGCAGTGTCTGAGTGCGTATCCAGTGGACAAAATAACTGCAATGCAGCAATGCCAGAAAGTCATATCAATATTTATGTCTACTTATTTTTTTTTTGCCAACCTGCCACTCCAGTGTGGTAAACGAGCATCATTCATTGACCAGACTGAGTGACTAAGAGTAAGGGGTTGGAACTGGGATGACCTGAAACTTCAAGATAACACCCCTGTGACTTTCTCAGGGATCCTCTATAGAGCTCACCAGCCAAGCACATCTTTATAGAAGCTAAAATAACCTTGTTCTTGTTTCTCCAAGGGAGTGTTTGGTGTCTGATTCTGACACTATGGAACTATGATCCTTGGAAGGCAAATTGTTACACTTTAGATTTTGTTGTCTATTTAAACATTATTCCGTCCTTAGAAATTTGTGTTCGATTCTCGGGTGATGCTGTAGCCTTTTGCAGCCTAAGGCCTAAAGACAGCTGATTGGCCGAGCTCACTCATTGGGGGTGGGATGTGAAGCACTTGATGCTCTCACGTTAACCACGGCTCTACAGCCAATCATGGGCGTCTGAGGACAGCATTATCCGCTCCTCCCACTTGCATGACCTCACAGAGTGTTACACCGCCCCAACGGTGAATTGACGAGCAGTTCGAAAGGATGCAGTAGGCTGTCATCTGGAGTCGTTTGGAGGAAACGAGTAAGGGTCTTCAGCCCGTCCTGAGTGTCTGGTAGTAGTAGCCTTAATGTGGGAGCCCCCTAATGATGGTTGGGAATTGGATACGACTAAATTAGGGGGGAAATCTGAAAAAAATCAACAAAAAAAGGAAATTTGCTTCGGTGCAAATCAAGAAGTAAACTCAGGGTTCAAGGATCATACAGTTCTCTCAGCTTCACCTTTCTGCCAAAGCAGGGAACTCCGAGTGCTCATGACTTAAGCACAATAGGATGTCAATTCCAATCTGTGGAGTATCTGACAAGGCTTGGAGTCCAATGATGTCGCTTTGAATTTAATTGAAATTGGCTATTTTTAGGATATAAACTGCAGGATAAAAACTTCTTTCTATGTGATCTTGGGGAATGTAGGGAACATGATTATTTAGTTTTTACACAGAAACACTGCTCTGTCGCGATTCTTTTCAAAGGTAAATTGTGGGTTTATTTGTTTTATTTTTACTTTACAGCAGTGATTCCGTTAGTGTTTTTAAAAATTCAGTTTGGTTTACGAGTGTTTTAGAATATGAGCTTGCTTCTGGAACGAATTATGCTCGTAATCCAAGTGTAATCTTGTATACGCCAAGGTTAAAGACCCAAGCACATTCCTGGAAAATGTAAACTTAATGACCAATTATTACCAGGGTTCGGGGTCGAACATTGACACCACGACTTTTGTTAATATTGGGGCGGATCAATTCAATTGTATGTGAGTGCATCCTTTGAAAACAATCGACACGAGTCCAGTCACAAACCAAAGCTACATTTATTAACCCAGGCTGGTGTGTGTGAGGTCAGCAGTCGCACCATTAAAGAGTCAAAGATTCAGTAATATAACATGATATAACATGTAATAAAACATGAATTTATGTAAAAGGATGTATGTAAAAGTGTATAAATTAATAAAAAATAAGTGATAAAGACTAGAGGCTGGCATTACCAAGTACCAAGTTTATTAAGAGTTTCAAGACAAAATAAACCTTACAGGGTTCCATTTGCCAACAAGGTAAGGTTGAAGGACGCCTGTTATTTTTTTAGTGGTGCTGCAACAATGTCATGCGACGCGGAGACATTTGATTATTTAGTTTCTACACAAAAACACTGCTCTGTCGCGATTCTTTTCAAATGTAAATTGCGGGTTTATTTGTTTTATTTTTACTTTACAGCAGTGATTCTGTTAGTGTTTTTAAAAATTCAATTTGGTTTACGAGTGTTTTAGAATATGAGCTTGCTTCCGGAACGAATTATGCTCGTAATCCAAGGTTCCACTGTATATATTTGGCAGATGTAAAGCATACATGTCTGTTTTTTGTGTTAGTCCATTTTTTAAAAAATTTTATTATTATTATTATAACAGCTTAAGGAGCAACATCTTTAAATAAAGGGTTGGAAATGAATGCTTTTCTTGTTTTTCGTAAAAAAAAAAAAAAACAACTGATTCATCAATTAATCGATTAAAATAATTGTTAGTTGCAGCCCTATTTTTTAGTCATTTGTAGTTGGTCAGATAGGCCTTCAGTGAGAGTGTACAAACAAATATGCGTGCAACCCCCACACCCACTTTTCATGTTGTATTAGATGCGCATTAAAAAATCAATTAGATTTACTCAAATTTGTGACCTCACGAATTTGTAGTAGAGCCCCCTCCCCTGGCGTGTTGCTCAGTCCTGCTGTACTCTGGACTCAGCAGTAGCTCATTTACATAGACACTGAAACGGTGCTTTCGGAGGAGGAGTGAAACAGAGGGAGATGTGAAAAATGCATTATCTGAGTGGGGGGGGTATCACTTTGTGGCAGACCTGAGACTTAAGTTAACTTATGGAAGGAATAGTTGAGTTGAACAGCATGAACTTTGGTTGAGTTTTAATTGTACTTTTTTGTCATAAAAATCTATTAAAGTTGCTTAACACACCAGACGAGATGCCACTAGTCGGGTTTGAATAGTGAGGGTTTCTGCGTGAGGTTGGAGGTTGTATGGATTTTGTGTGTGCAGCATGTATACTGCAGTGCAGCTGCTTCACTCTGCAGCCCTGTGAGTGTGTATACTGCTGCTGACACCGACTCTCTCTCTCTTTCTCTCTGTCTCTGAAAAATAAAGAAAGGAAAGACTGATTGTTTGCAGGATCCATCATGTTAGCCCCAGAGGACTCCGAAGTCCAGCACTCGTCTCAATACACCTTTTTTTTTTTTTTTTTTTTTTTTAATCAATACATTTTCTAAAAGACATATGGGTAATTTTTGTTTTTTCTTTTACACTCCGACCCCACCCACCCCCATCTACTCTTTGCCCTCTTTCCTCCTGCTTGCTTTCCTGGAAGTCTTGTTCTGGCTCAAACATTGATTGGAGATGTGAGATCCGGTGAGAACTGTCAGCCATAAAGCCTGCGCAGCTCGCCGACTTGTCCCTGTAGACCAGAAGAGAAATTATTCTTTCCAGGCAACGCGTCCTTTATCTGTTCTTTTCCTCTATTCCTGCGTCTCCTCCCCGAACGCAACCTCTTCACACTCTCAGTAGTTGCGCTAATCGTTCTCAGATCTCATCTTTTTTTTTTCTTTTTCTTTTTTTTTCTCACAAATATTCTCTTCCTCTCGCGTGTAACAAACACAACCCTTTCCTCTTCCTGCTCTCGTCTCGGCCTACCTTTCGCTCCTGTACCACCTTTTTTTTTTTCCCTTCTTCTTCCCTCCAGCTGTAAACGATTTCTCATCTCGAGCTCTCCTCGTTTAGAGGTTTGGCCGCTGCAGGTGCTGCACAGATTCCCAATCAGCTTCCTTCCTGCCTTTTTTCCTCCCCCTCCTCCCCCTCTTCCCCATTACACACCGCTGATCCGGAGTCAGGCTCAGCGTCTGTTCTAGCAGAGTAGAAGTAGGAAGAGGATGAGAAGGCTGATCCCAGGCTCACGTGAGGCCCTGCAGTGCTCCTCAGGACTCTGTACCCTCTACGTGACCTTCACACCCCACACCGCAAACCCTCCACTCTTCACCGAATTAAATTCACAGACATCCTCGTAGTTTTTAAACGTCTGTGTGAGGTGTAAGAGTGTTTTCTGGAACGTGATCCGTACCTCTGAGTTTACACCGAGTGTCGACATTTATTATTTTCTCCGTTCTCTTTATGTTCCCTGATCTTGTTTTCAGATTTACAGCATTTATTTATTCTTTTATAAGATGACCTAAAAATAACCCCTTTTCTCTCTCTCTCTCTCTCTCTCTCTCTCTCTCTCTCTCTCTCTTCTGGTTCATCTTTTTCCTTTTCTGCCTGTTTCTCTCGTCGTCTTCTTGCTTCGTTTTCCTTTCTTTCTTCTTTTATCCTTTCTTTTTTACATTTCTCCCTTTTTCTTTTTTACTTTATTTTTATCTCTCTAATTTCCACTTTTGTGCTTAATTTTCCTGTTTTTTTTTATTTTCTTCTCCTCTTTCTTTCCGTCCATCTTTTTTTGTATTTTACTTCTTTGCACTTCTTTTTATTTTTGCTTTCTTTTTTCTTCTTCTCTCTTTCCACCCCACTCTCTCATGCTTTTTGCATGTTTCTTCTTTCTTTCTCCTTTTTTCTTTTTTTGTTTTCATATCTCTGTTCTTACTTTTAATTTGGTTTTGACTTTTTTTCCTGTTTCTTCCTTTCTCTTTTTTTTCCTTTCTTCTTTTAACCCGTTTTATGTCTTTTCTTTCTTTCTATAAATTTTTTTCTCATTTCTTTATTGCTTTTTCACTTTGTTACCTTCTTTCTCCTATCTTCGTCTTTTGTCTTAATTTATTCTGTTTCTTTTCTCTCTCTCTCTCTCTCTCTCAGTGCCATGCGCGTGCTGTTGTCCAAGCTGCCACGACCCTGGATAGTGGATGAGAAGAAGGACGATGGCTACACTGCCCTTCACCTGGCTGCGCTGAACAATCACGTCGAGGTGGCAGAGCTTCTAGTCCACCAGGTATACACACACACACACACACACACACACACACACACACACACACACCTCTCATAGTGTGTGACACTCTTGCCCTGTTGTAACAGTCCCTCTCGCTCCCGGAGTGTCAGTAATCCTGTAATATTACCCGATCCATTTGGAAGTGTGAAAGCACCTGTGCTTACAGCGACCATAAAGCGCTCGACATTAATTGAAGCTGATAATTGATCCACTTACAGCAATTATAGTTGGAGGGCTCGGGAAAGAGCTCTCGAGAGTCTCGTAGTCTTCATGCTGTTTGCCAGAGCTCTTGTCACATGAGTCGCCGCTCAAGTCAGACAGCCAGTGTTTAAAAAAAAAAAGAAAGAAAAAAAAAAAGACGAAACCAGAAGACAATCCTACTAAACGTTACAGCTCAGACGGGGAGACGGTGCGCAGTTGCTCTGTCCCACACTGTAATGATGTAGATTTATATTGTTTTAAAATCTGCCATTTAAACCAAAATCACTTCCTGTTCGCTGTTCAGGCACACTCCATAGGGTCGAGCACTAACTAGCAGAGAGGGGTGAAAATCTGATTCGGTTATGTATCGGTATTTTTTTTTTTTTTTAATCAAAATGCTTGCATTAGAAGTGGTAAGATATTGCAGTTCCTTTATAATCCTGCAGGTGGCATCTGCACAGCCATCTGTAATACATTATGAAAGAATCGCAAATTGCTTTAGCGCATAGCTATCGCGATAATATCGTATCGGCCGTACCTGTTCATTCCAGTCCCTAAAGAGATGAAAGTAATGGCACCGCAGCACGGTGGGGTAGCGGTTAGAGCTGATAAAACCCTAGAAGATAGTATAGAAAACGAATAAATCGATGAAAGTAATGGCACCCTTGGAGTTGGTATTTGTAGGCCGCCGAAACCATTTTGATGTACACCAATATTAATCATCACGCTCATAATAGAAGATGAACGAATGAAAGTAATGGCGCCCTGTATGGAGGTATACAGTAGAAGATGGACGAGTGATTGAAAATAATGGCACCCTTGAAGTTGGTGCTGTATGCCAAAAAAAAAAAAAACATTTTGATAAACAGCGATGTAATCATTACATGCATTATATAAGATAGTATAAGAGGTAAATAAATAAATGAAAGTAATGGCACCCTTGGAGGTATAGAAGATGGATGGAGTGAATAAAAGTAATGGCACCCTTTCAGATGAATAGATAGATAGAAAATAAAAGAGTGAATGAAAGTAATGGCACCCTTGGAGTTGACACTGTAGGCAAAAAAACTTTTTTTTGATATACACCAATATTATTATCCCATGGTCCAATATAATCACGCTCATTATAGAAGATAAATAAATGAGTGAAAGTAATGGCACCCTTGGATGTATGGATACATAGAAGATGTGAATGGAAAGTAATAGTGCCTTTGAAGGTAAAGGATATAGATGAGTGAATGAAAGTAATTGTGCGTTTGGTGGTATAGAATGAATCAAAGTAATGGCACCCTTGATTTATTCGGATTATAAGTT
This sequence comes from Dinotopterus cunningtoni, assembly GCA_028565755.1. NCBI lineage: Eukaryota > Metazoa > Chordata > Actinopteri > Siluriformes > Clariidae > Dinotopterus > Dinotopterus cunningtoni. The sequence goes on from JAOTRS010000022.1 coordinate 2,545,273, forward strand.
GGTACTGTAGACCAAATTAAACAGTAAGATATACACCAACATCATTTTCATGCTCATTCACCTTTATTTATTTATTGCAAAAGTCAACTTAGTTAAATCATAAAAACTAAGTGGTTACATAATGCCTCCAGAAAGACTCCTCCTACTTTCTTCGGTCTTGTTGCATGTCAGGAAAAAGCTGCATGCTCTGCGCCCTTGAGTTAATAATCGTATCAGAGTTTGTCCTGCACCTCATCTCGACTCGACCCACCTCGACTGTGAATTTAACACCCAAGACATTATCATCGCGACCTGCACCGAAGCTCAGGTCTTCACTTCCTCTGCCGTGTGACTCTACCCGTCCCACTGGCCCACCGTAGAGAGTGCTCGCTCCAGCTGCAGAGCTCGCTCTTCCGTCTCAGCGCGTTAGCTGGTAGTAGAAAGGCAGAGGGCTGGAGAAGGACAGAGGGTTCAGAGCAGTGAGACTTGAGCCTCCTCGAGCGCTGAGCCGCAGTAGGAGCTGCACTGCAGCAGTGCAGAGAGAGAGAGAAAGAGAGGGAGAGTCCGTGATGCTGAGGGGCTTCATTCAGGGAATATCTGAATACAAATTGCGTCCCAGTAGCTCACGTTTCTGAGCACAGCTCGTGGGAGCAGAATGCGGCACGTGCGAAAGTGCAAATGCACCAAAAAAAAAAAAAAAAAACTGTCTATAATCTATTCCATGATATGTGTTCCTTTACTCTGGTGCATTTTTCACCGTCAGGTTTATTGCAGTTTTCCATAATGCCGTTTGCGCACGACTTCCAGACAAAACGCTCTCAGCCAAACGCGATTTAAGCACTTTGTCTGTTTCTGTTTCTCTTCCTCCCTCGCAGGGAAGTGCCAGTCTGGACATACAGAACGTGAACCAGCAGACGGCGTTGCACCTGGCTGTGGAGAGGCAGCACACGCAGATCGTCCGGGTGAGCGATAGCTGGTCTTCTCCTGCCTCTTTATTCTTTATTCCTGTTCTCATTTCCTCAGAATCAAACAGCTCTCCTTTACTGATCTCAATCGAACACACCCCGCTCACCCCCTCTGTTCTACCTTCCTCCTCCTCCTCCTCATCCTCATTCTAAACCCGTCCACATTAAGGACACAAACTGTGAGAACGGCTCAGCTTGGCTCTTCCACGCATGGCCTCCTGCAGCAGAATTAGCCTCTGTGATTGAATTAATTCAGCCCCAAGGACTCCAGAGCGCTACTAGGCTCGAAGTGTGTGTGTGTGTGTGTGTGTGTGTGTGTGTGTGTGTGTGTGTGTGGCCTGAATGGGGAATCAGGGATTGAATGTTGGAGTGCCATCTTGTGGACGTGTCGCAGAAACGCACCCACATATGGTCAGGTTGGATATTAATTAGTGTGTTAATAATTAATAATGTTAATAATACAGAAGAAATAAGAATTTATATTAAAAAAAATTGACATTAAGAAACCGAAGATTAAATGGAAATTAATTCCTTATGCAAGACAGATCTCTTAAGGACCTGCCTCGTATATAAAGTGCAACACACTTCTGGAAAACAATCAACTGCAGTCTGCTCTAACGGTGTTGAGACGCTTTACGAATCACACAGTGGATGGTTTTCCAGTAAAAGCAGTTTCTTTTTTTTTTTTTTTTTTTTTTTTTAAAAACATTTCCGAATTATTTTTCTTTTTTTTTTTTTTAAAAACTAAATATTTAATTTTTTTTTA